>JAWPHD010007213.1:0-132291 GCA_037043455.1 Cyrtodaria siliqua
ATCTAAAAATATTGAAATTAAATCATGTTGGTACGCTACACATACAATTTAGAAATAATTAAATCGGATTTAAAATTGTTTGTCGGGGCCTCATAATATAACGGTACATACAATCTCCAATTTTGCATGAAATTCTCGTACTTCTCACAATGCATGAAAAAAACATCAATAATTATGCCCCCCTATTTCAGTAGGATGGATTAGGCTGGTGGGATGTCTTTAAGAGTTAAATTATAAGTGATAATACTACAAAAAGGTAGCCATTCATCTTTAAGCCTCGTGCTAGACGCGTGAGAGGTGTAGCACTTCACAAGACCTTTTTCAGTATTTATTCTAGTTAATGAGTAAACTCTAAAATAAATGTGATTTAAAATAAGACAGCTGATATATGCAATACTGAGTAAATGTTTAAAATTGTTAATCAACAATACTGCATGGCTTATCCTTCCGGTCCTGGAATCGTGGTTCGAGATGTCATAGACAAGTGCCAGAAGAGTTTGGAAACTGAAAAACAATAAAACAAGACATGTTATTAAATTTAAATTCTAAGCTGAATATGTGTTTTCACATTATGTGATTCTGTGAAATTACGCAAATACTATTAATAAGAATTTACAGACACAAACTCGATTAATGTATAGGAATTAGTAATAACACGATATGACATAAAATCCCCCTTTCACCTCTCCCAACCCCCACCCCCACCACCCCCTTACACCAACCCTCCTCCTATAACAGTTATCCACGTATGGTATTGGTTTAAAATATTGCCATCGGAAATGTGAGTGAAACATACATATGAAGAGAAAGATCATAAGTCGTGTGTAGAGAAACAAACACATAACAATAAGTAAGACATATTTCGAGCCTATTGTATTTGGAGCGGCGGGGGTGGTGGGGAGAGATATTGTTATAGGTAACTGTAAATCACTGTAGCCATAACATTTTCATGAGCAAAGTGTGATATTTAATTTCTTCAGATATGATGCCCACCCAATAGAAGCATTTGTGACCAGTACACATACTAACACATTAAGAAGAATGTTGTAATATTTATTTGTGTTGTGCTCTGATTTTTGTCTAAAAACAATTACGAAATACCAGATAAGTTTTGTATTCAAAACTAAATTATTGAGAACATATTTCTTCATTAAAGTAAATTACAAAAAAAAGTGTGGTTAAGCTAGATTCTTAGCCCTCAATACAGCAATGCTATACAAATAAAAGATAAAAAACTAGAGAGCGGCCTCAATTTATATACCTGAATTGAATCAGCCATGAAGCGTGCTGGCTGTAAATATTCAAGCTTCCCGTGCTTTTCATGGACCAAGGTAGCGTTGGGAAATGTGTTTTTAAACGTTTTATACACTAGACGTCATTTATAAGTACCTACTGATTGTAAATGTTAATAAAACAATAGTTTTCAACATAATTTGCCCAAATTTTTAACACGTTACTTTAAAGCGGTCACTGAATGTAATCCGAATATCAAATTGATATTTAGTTTTAGTTTTGAATTTCATGAATCGTTTACATACTTTTTCATACGATTTTATAACGGTCTCTGACCTTGAAATCACTTGCCCCTCACCGCTATAGGTTCGATCCCTCAGGGGCCTAGGAATCTTTATGTGAGAAGCTATCCAGCTGGCTTGCGGAACGTCGGTGGTTCTTATCCAGGTGCCCGCCCGTGCACGAAAATTGCCCGGAGGGGCACCTGGGGTCTTCCTCCACCAGGGAAGCTGAGAAGTCGCCATATGACCTTAGCTGTTGGTGCGACTATAAAATCCAATTCAATTCAATCCAATCATAACGATTTTAGCGGACCGAAGGCAATTTTATCGGGGTGGGGGTTGGGAAAGGTGCAAATAAACTGTTATATATAAAAAAAAAGTATGTCCCATGCAAGCACACGAAAAAAAAAAAGGTATCGTCCATGGGTTTGTCGCGACAAACAAAGTTATCTGTCCCATGCCATTTTGCACCGGTCCCAACACCCAGATAAATAGTATCTGGTACATGAGCACCCTTTTATGGTCTAAGATCATCTGCTTCAATATTTGTATTGTTGAAAGTTTTGGCAAACAAAAAGTTGACGACCCAGATAAATATTATCTGGTACATGGAGCAACCCTTTTATGGTCTAAGATCACTGCTTCAATATTTGCGTATTTTGAAGTTGACACACCCAGATAAATATTATCTGGTACATGAGCACCCTTTTATGGTCTAAGATCACTGCTTCAATATTTGGTATTGTTGAAAAGTTTTGGCATACAAAAAGTTGACACCCAGATAAATATTATCTGGTACATGAGCACCCGCTTTCACTTGGTCTAAGATCACTGCTTCAATATTTGTATTGTTGAAGTTGACACCCAGATAAATATTATCTGGTACATGAGCACCCTTTTATGGTCTAAGATCACTGCTTCAATATTTGTATTGTTGAAGTTTGGCAAACAAAAAGTTGACACCTCAGATAAATATTATATGGTACATGAGCACCCTTTTATGGTCTAAGATCACTGCTTCAATATTTGTATTGTTGAAGTTGACACCCAGATAAATCTTATCTGGTACATGAGAGCACCCTTTTATGGTCTGAAGATCACTGCTTCAATATTTGTATTGTTGAAAGTTTTGGCAAACAAAAAGTTGACACCCAGATAAATATTATCTGGTACATGAGCAACCCTTTTATGTCTAAGATCACTGCTTCAATATTTGTATTGTTGAAGTTGACACCCAGATAAATATTATCTGGTACATGAGCACCCTTTTATGGTCTAAGATCACTGCTTCAATATTTGTATTGTTGAAAGTTTTGGCAAACAAAAAGTTGACTTTAAAAAAAAGTGTTAGTCCCATGGCAAGCAAGCGGAAAAAGTATCGTCCAACGGTTTGTCGCGACAAAAAAAATGTACACTCAAGAGATATGAAAACGCAACACGGGAATTTCCGCTATATATTGTATATACTTGCACACTTAATTGCACATAATATCTCAAAGAAATCCCAAGATGTTTGTAAAAATATAAGTTGCAGTTAATTAGAGAAAGGACACAACTTGTGATGTTGTAAGACGTTTTAATCACACTACACCTTACAACCAAGAATTCATAAATGTTGAAGTTGCTCCTTGAAAAACTGAGCCGAGTTCAGTACTGTATTTAACGTAAATAGTTTGCAAAATTTTGGCATCCTAAATTGTGCTCACATATTGAGCCAAACGCATACTCTGTCAATAATGAACTTTGAAGGAATACTATTTGCTGTATTATTTGTTGTTTTAGCATTTTTTCCAAAAAAAAAACGGCCTTACCCAAGCCATGTACCATTCGATAAAAAGCAGCATATTGTACATACAATATATAGCGGACAATTCCCGTGTTGCGTTTTCATATCTCTTGAGGTGTACATGTCCCATGCCATATTGAACCGGTCCCAACCCGCACGATAAATATTGCCCTGGTCCCTTACATTTGTCATTATTGGACATTCGCATTTAAAAGATTTGAAATAAATGTAATTGGGGTACTATAGGTGTCGTCTAGTGTATATCTATTTTAGGCTTGTCCTTTTGAATTTCGATTTGTATACAATCTTTGTATTTATTTTCAATGTTATATTATTATGGTAATATTTCATTTTCTCATACTCTGCTACTGACCATGTCATGGTACCTTTAAGGTTATGTCCCTTTTTGCGTAATCCAATTAAGATTGCATTGAAAAGAGAAAAATTTAAACTACTCAAAATGAAACAATCTTGAATATGTTTACATGAAACTTCCAGTTTAATATGTTTACACACTTTATCTAGGCAGTACTACCCTTGAATATAAAAAAAAACATACTAAATATGTGAATTAGTCAATACACTCATGTCCTTGGGTCTGTGACATAACCCTGAGTATGAATCATTACACACTTTCAAGTCTGTACATTTAGTTTTAAGATATAGCACTGAGTCTAGATCAAGTGTAAACATATTAAACTGCAAGTTACTTATTCAGAATTATATAAGCTTCTACTTTTGTTCAATGGGATTCCACAATAATCTTTCATCCTAACCTTCTGCAGAGCAACGAGGCAGGCATACTGTAGCACTTGCTTCTCGTTAATCACCCCTTGACACTCAATCTCGCACGCGGCCTCTGTCGTTCAATGCCAAGGACGTCTGCCATAACCTGAAGGTCTTCTTTCAAGCCGTCAATGTTCAGAGCATTTCAGCAATTGATCTAGGAGAGCAGAAGTATTTTTGTCGGCTATTACCACAATTCGCATTTAAATATGAAATAAATGGTAAGTTTAGTTAATGAAATATCTCAAGTTATATCAGTAGTTAAAGGCAAGTCTTAATTTATATGTACTATAAATAATGCATGTCTGGAATTTGATTACCCAAAGATTTTTTTATTTAAGTGTTCCTTATTGACGACAAAGATGAACCAATACGTATAGTTCATTCTCAAATCTTACAGCCAATGAGCTTCCAAAGTACAGAAAAACTCAGGGCTCAAATTTAAGCTGTTTTACTGGCATTTTGCCAGTCATTTTTTCAAATGCTCAGTAAATTTTGGAAGCACTGGCAATATTTTTGCAAGCGCTTCACAGGCTTTTAATTTAGAATATGGGCTAGAAAGGTAAAACTATTTAGGCATAATATAGTTTATAGGCTATAAATGACCAGTCAAAATGATAAGTAAAAGAGCTATTGTTTATTTTTGCTATCTAGAGTGAGCTATAATTTGCCCGTTCATTTTTTTATCAACTGGCATAAAAAAACGTCAGTTAAAAAACAATGCTAAATTCGAGCCCCTTGAAACTAAGCTTCGTTTAACATTGCGTGTTAAGAGTGGAAAGCCCGTGAAAATCAAAGGAAATCAGCTATGAAAAGGGTGCTGCTCGACATTGGGCAGGTTCAACTACTGCTCACGTGCAGTAAATGGAAGCGCACTAGAGAATAGCCGGGTTGAACTATAAGTATTGTGTAGTTCACTTATTAGAATGTTAAAATAAGTTAGACGGTCGCTATTACACCCTTCAACTTATTTCCTTAAAATTCTAAATAAATCAACAGAAACGTATACTACCTTATTTGTACATTGCAGTGATATTCAATACTTAACCATTACCGTAGTTCCTTTCACCCAATACATTTTACTTTACAAAAGACGGTCCCGAAACAATTTACTTTAAAGGAAAACATATCTACCCCACATAGAATAAATTGTTAACCGATAATGAACACGCTTGTTCATCTTGGAGACACGTGATCGTTGTTATGAGCAACAGCAGAAGACCGGCCTTTCTCATTGTTCAGCAGTAGATCTAAACAGCAATTTCTGGAGTCAATTTTCTCTGAATCCTTGATTAAAAAAAATGATAGTCAAACGGTACAGACATGGATGATGTGTATTTTACAAAACAATACTATACTATAAATATTCATGTTACCCCCTGCATTAAAAGATGTGTATCGTTTACAAAAGTGTCCTTAGTGTGTTTAATTAATTACCTACTATGTGTTTAATTAATTAGGTCATAAACTAATATTTTGGACCTGAGCATTGCGTCGGCTTTCAAGGCCGTATTCGCAAGGTCTCGTCGGTTATGCGGTTTCTTTAACAGAACATATTGTCCATATAGTGTAAGTCTAGAAAAATAATATCAGTTTTAAACAACTAGAGGGATGCCTTTTTAAAATACATTTGTGGGAAAATGTTTAGTTTAGTTTGTCTTGTGTTTTTCTTTATTCAATATTTCAATATTTGGTTTGATAAAGGAATACATGATTTATTTTCCGTTTAAGTAACACCAATTAGGAAATAAAATGCATACACAAATATAAGAACTCAGGGGTCAAGCCAGACTCCAAAAATAGGGAGAAGTCACTTCTCCCTCCAGTCTACAACAGGGAGAAGTTTTTCAAAACAGGGAGACTTGAGGTCGGTCGACATGAGACGGACGACTTAAAATATCAAGTTAACTAATTCTTAACCAATTTCATGTTATTTTATTAATTATTTGTATTGGTATTATTTCTGTTATAATAACTAAAATAATGCATAATACTAATAAAGCATGTATTATATTATCATTTAGTAATTATTATTATTATTTTCCCATGGCCTTACAAACTTCAAAGCGAACAGTGCCAATCCTATCTGTCTAGAACCCCCCCCCCCCCCCCCCCCCCCCCCCCAACGTTTTCATTTTTATTGAAAAATACTAATATTCGATAATTAACCCAAACTTAGTTTCATTCATGCCCGCATTGAGTAACATACGTTATCGATATATATGTCTAATCGTAGAATACAATACATTTCCGCTGATTTCTCGTCGTCAATAAAACAATCACAAACATACTCTCTTTATACCAAACACATTTCTTTATTTCATAATTAGCCTCAATAAAACACACAATCAAAGTTTTGCTTATTCAAAGATTCTTTACAATTAACTGTGCCGATGTCAATCATATAATTTATATACACTGTCTTTAAATTTATTTATCGTGGGAGATTTTTCAAGGTATCTTGTTGTCAATCATAATCATAACCCCTGCCCTTGCGCAGTGTTTTGTAGTACGATTTTAATTATTCATCAAACGAAAACATACGACAGCTTTGATTGGTTTACTTAAATAGAATGCGCACATGATTCCCCACACTGATCTAATCACGTGATCGACTAACGAGCAAACATGGCGGTTGATATTCTCATCTCGCCTAAGGCAAGCCGATAAGATCGATACTTAGGCTATTGCCCTGATTAGATAAGAGTCGCGTTGTTATTTAATGGTAATGGGATTAAATAAGGTACGTGTGATAGCACGCGCTGATTGTGTATTTTAGAGGCTTTTGTTTATTATGAGGTGAATCACATTTGAAATTGCCGAAATTGACCCGAATTTGCCGAAAATGGACGGCGACTCAATTTGCCCCACATGAATAAAAAAGCGAAGTCGGCCAAACTAAAGAGAAGTTTTAGCGACTTTCGCCTAATCGCGTATCCCCTGAGAACCTAAGAATCAACTGACGTCTTATCAGGAGTAGAAGCACTTGCAGTTTGCTGTTATATGTGCAACGTTTTGCGTCGTTTATTCTATCGTCTTATCTGCCAGCACGACTTGCATATATAAAGCATGACATATGTTTATTGTACATGTTGTAAGGGAGATAAAGTTCGAGCGATGTACTTTATAAAATAAAAAATAATGTGTCAGTCAGTCCGACAGTGAGGAGGTTAGTAAGCACGTAAGTACGTAAGTACTTTTTATAGAAATCACCTCGCGTCGCTTCACTCACCCCACACCACCCACTTTTTATAGAAATAACTCGCTCACCCACCCACCGACCCACTCACTCACGTCACTCACTTCACGTACGCCAGGGCTTTATATGACCAATTATCAGCCCAGCTTACGCACAGCACGCACGCGCCCACATCAGTCACTTCACTCACTCAAACATGTTAAATATATTGATAATACTTCGTATAAGAATGATAATAAATCCATTTTAATAGTCCTCCTTCATTCAGGTCGCAATAAGTGTTGCTATACAGAAGCTGGAGTCTCCCGCAACGTTCTGCATTACATAACCTCTACTGGCACCCATATTCACGAGGAATTGGGTTAAACAATGAATTGTTGTTTTACGGCGCACCAACACAAAAAAGGTTAGATTGTCGCCAACATGAAATTCAAGGCTCACTCTCCATTTATATCTACACTGACACCAAAATGAAAACTTTACATAGACTTCAAAAGTATATATGTTGTTGATAAATGTATATTCGGGGTTGATTTTTTGTCATCGAAGCTTCAATGTCATAATCAATGTGTTTGTGGAATGTTATTGGATAAAAATCAGATATTGCATAAATTTTTATGAACAATTAAGTTGAGAGGGGGTCGAAATGAAAATTCCTGAAAATGAAAATGATCACACAGCATTTGGAAACAAGAACTTACTGACTGAGTGCGCTAAGTGATGTTATAAAAAGCATCAGTAACCAGTGTGAACCTCCATTTTTACGAATGCATTGCAGAATAACGTCGCCTCATTGAATTTACTTAACGTTGTATGAGCGCGTTTGGAATACGTTGCCATTCTAGACAGAAGTGCATTTGGAGGTCATTTATGGTATCAATTTGATGATTGGACCTGGCCCTCCCGACCCAATTCATCCCATAAGTGTTCTATGGGGTTCAAGTCCGGGGATAAAGCGGGCCAAGGCAAGACGTTAACGTTATTTTGAGCAAGGAATTGTGTGGTTATACGCGCCGTGTGAGGCCTTGCATTGTCATGCTGGAAAGTGCCAGGTCCGTTATTTTGCATGAATGGTATCATTGTGGTTGTTTAAAACATTGATGTAACGTTGAGCATTGACATTTCCTTGGATAATGACCAGATCAGTTTTCAGATTTCCCATTATTCCACCCCAGACCATAATACTGCCACCACCAAATCTGTCTCTCTCCCGAATACAACAATCTGCAAGTCGTTCATTTCTACGGCGATAGATGCGTATTCTGCCATCTGCATGGCTCACAGTAAACCGCGACTCATCGCTGAAAGTACCGATTGCCACTGTTTGCGCGTGAAATGCAATGACGTCGTGCCCATAACAGTCTGGAAGCTCAGTGACGAGGTGTGATAATCTGTCCAGTATATGGACGACGAGTACGAATAGGAACTTGGTTCTGTCTCAAACGATTTATGATCGTCTGTGCATGAACCCCGTAACGCCGAGCAGTAATGGTTGCTGGTGAAAAACGATTACGTAGGTGAGTCAACGTGATAACGCTATCAGTACGTAACGTTTGTCGCACGTACGCGACCGGGTCTTGCACGATCTCTGACAGACTATTCATAATCATGTAACCGGTATCAACATTTACTGGGTCTGTCAGAGATCGTGCAAGACCCGGTCGCGTACGTGCGACAACGTTACGTACTGATAGCGTTATCACGTTGACTCACCTACGTAATCGTTTTTCACCAGCAACCATTACTGCTCGGCGTTACGGGGGTTCATGCACAGACGATCATAAATCGTTTGAGACAGAACCAAGTTCCTATTCGTACTCGTCGTCCATATACTGGACAGATTATCACACCTCGTCACTGAGCTTCCAGACCTGTTATGGGCACGACGTCATTTGCATTTCACGCGCAACCAGTGGCAATCGGTACTTTTCAGCGATGAGTCGCGGTTTACTGTGAGCCATGCAGATGGCAGAATACGCATCTATCGCCGTAGAAATGAACGACTTGCAGATTGTTGTATTCGGGAGAGAGACAGATTTGGTGGTGGCAGTATTATGGTCTGGGTGGAATAATGGGAAATCTGAAAACTGATCTGGTCATTATCCAAGGGAAATGTCAATGCTCAACGTTACATCAATGTTTTAAACAACACAATGATACCATTCATGCAAATAACGGACCTGGCACTTTCCAGCATGACAATGCAAGGCCTCACACGGCGCGTATAACCACACAATTCCTTGCTCAAAATAACGTTAACGTCTTGCCTTGGCCCGCTTTATCCCGGACTTGAACCCCATAGAACACTTATGGGATGAATTGGGTCGAGGGCCAGGTCCAATCATCAAATTGATACCATAAATGACCTCCAAAATGCACTTCTGTTAGAATGGCAACGTATTCCAAACGCGCTCATACAACGTTAAGTAAATTCAATGAGGCGACGTATTCTGCAATGCATTCGTAAAAATGGAGGTCACACTGGTTACTGATGCTTTTTATAACATCACTTAGCGCACTCAGTCAGTAAGTTCTTGTTTCCAAATGCTGTGTGATCATTTTCATTTTTCAGGAATTTTCATTCGACCCCTCTCAACTTAATTGTTCATAAAAATTTATGCAATATCTGATTTTCTATCCAATAAATTCCACAAACACATTGATATGACATTGAAGCTTCGATGACAAAAAAAATCAACCCCGAATATACATTTATCACAACATATATACTTTGAAGTCTATGTAAAGTTTTCATTTTGGGTCAGTGTAGATATAAATGGAGAGTGAGCCTTGAATTTCATGTTGGCGACATCTAACCTTTTTGTGTTGGTGCGCCGTAAAACAACAATTCAATTGTTTAACCAATTCCTCGTGAATTGGGTGCCAGTAGAGGTTATGTAATGCAGAACGTTGCGGGAGACTCCAGCTTCTGTATAGCAACACTTATTGCGAACTGAATGAAGGAGGACTATTAAAATGGATTTATTATCCATTTCTTATACGAAGTATTATCAATATATTTACATGTTTGAGTGAGTGAGTGACTGAGTGGGCGCGTGCGTGCGTGCGTAAGCTGGGCTGATAATTGGTCATATAAAGCCCTGGCGTAAGTGAGTGAGTGAGTGAGTGGGTCGGTGGGTGGGTGAGCGAGTTATTTCTATAAAAAGTGGCGTGGGTGGGTGAGTGAGCGAGCGAGTGATTTCTATAAAAAGTACTTACTTACGTCTTCGTGCTTACTAACCTCCTCACTGTCGGACTGACTGACACATATTTTTTATTTTATAAAGTACATGCTCGAACTTTATCTCCCTTACAACATGTACAATAACATATGTCATGCTTTATATATGCAAGTCGTGCTGGCAGATAAGACGATAGAATAAACGACGCAAAACGTTGCACATATAACAGCAAACTGCAAGTGCTTCTACTCTGATAAGACGTAAGTTGATTCTTAGTTCTCAGGGGATACGCGATTAGGCGAAGTCGCTAAAAACTTCTCTTTAGTTTGGCCGACTTCGCTTTTTTATTCATGTGGGGCGAAATTTGAGTCGCCGTCATTTTCGGCAAATTCGGGTCAATTTCGGCAATTTCAAATGTGATTCACCTCATAATAAACAAAAGCCTCTAAAATACACAATCAGCGCGTGTATCACACGTACCTTATTTAATCCATTACCATTAAATAACAACGCGACTCTTATCTAATCAGGGCAATAGCCTAATTATCGATCTTTATCGGCTTGCCTTAGGCGAGATGAGAATATCAACCGCACATGTTTGCTCGTTAGGCGATCACGTGATTAGATCATGTGGGGAATCATGGTGCGCATTCTATTTAAGTAAACCAATCAAAGCTGTCGTATGTTTTCGTTTGATGAATAATTAAAATCGTACTACAAAACACTGCGCAAGGGCGGGGTTATGATTATGATTGACAACAAGATACCTTGAAAAATCTCCCACGATATAGCAATTTAAAAGACCAGTGTATATAAATTATATGATTGACATCGGCACAGTTAATTGTAAAGAATCTTTAATAAGCAAAGACTTTGATTGTGTGTTTTATTGAGGCTAATTATGAAATAAAGAAATGTGTTTGGTAGTAGAAAGAGAGTTTGTTTGTGATTGTTTTATTGACGAGAGAAATCAGGCGGAAATGTATTGTATTCTACGATTAGACATATAGATCGATAACGTATGTTACTCAATGCGGGCATGAATGAAAACTAAGTTTGGGTTAATTATCGAATAATTAGTATTTTTTCAATAAAAATGAAACGTTGGAGGGGGGGGGGGGGGGGGGGGGGGTTCTAGACAGATAGGATTGGCACTGTTCGCTTTGAAGTTTGTAAGGCCATGGGAAAATAATATTAATAATACTAAATGATAATAATAATACATGCTTTATTAGTATTATGCATTATTTTAGTTATTATAACAGAAATAATACCAATACAAATAATTAATAAAATAACATGAAATTGGTTAAGAATTAGTTAACTTGATATTTAATCGTCCGTCTCATGTCGACCGACCTCAAGTCTCCCTGTTTTGAAAAACTTCTCCCTGTTTTGACTGGAGGGAGAAGTGACTTCTCCCTATTTTTTGGAGTCTGGCTTGACCCTGAGTTCTTATATTTGTGTATGCATTTTATTTCCTAATTGGTGTTACTTAAACGGAAATAATCATGTATTCCTTTATCAAACCAAATATTGAAATATTGAATAAAGAAAAACACAAGACAAACTAAAACTAACATTTTCCCACAAATGTATTTTAAAAAGGCATCCCTCTAGTTTGTTTAAAACTGATATTTTTTTTTCTAGACTTACACTATATGGACAATATGTTCTGTTAAAGAAACCGCATAACCGACGAGACTTGCGAATTACGGCCTTGAAAGCGACGCATGCTCAGGTCCAAATATTAGTTTATGACCTAATTAATTAAACACATAGTAGTAATTAATTAAACACACTAAGGACACTTTTTGTAAACGATACACGACTTTTAATGCAGGGGTAACATGAATATTTATAGTATTAGTATTGTTTTGTGTAAAATACACATCATCCATGTCTGTACCGTTGACTATCATTTTTTTTAATCAAGGATTCAGAGAAAATTGACTCCAGAAATTGCTGTTAGATCTACTGCTGAACAATGAGAAAGGCCGGTCTTCTGCTGTTGCTCATAACAACGATCACGTGTCTCCAAGATGACAAGCGGTTCATTATCGGTTAACAATTTATTCTATGTGGGGTAGATATGTTTTCCTTTAAAGTAAATTGTTTCGGGACCGTCTTTTGTAAAGTAAAATGTATTGGGTGAAAGGAACTACGGTTAATGGTTAAGTATTGAATATCACTGCAAATGTACAAATAAGGTAGTATACGTTTCTGTTGATTTATTAGAATTTTAAGGAAATAAGTTGAAGGGTGTAATAGCGACCGTCGAACTTATTTTAACATTCTAATAAGTGAACTACACAATACTTATAGTTCAACCCGGCTATTCTCTAGTGGCTTCCATTTATCTGCACGTGAGCAGTAGTTGAACCTGCCCAATGTCGAGCAGCACCCTTTTCATAGCTGATTTCCTTTGATTTTCACGGGCTTTCCACTCTTAACACGCAATGTTAAACGAAGCTTAGTTTCAGGGCTCGAATTTAGCATTTTTTTTAACTGACGTTTTTTTATGCCAGTTGATAAAAAATGAACGGGCAAATTATAGCTCACTCTAGATAGCAAAAATAAACAATAGCTCTTTTACTTATCATTTTGACTGGTCATTTATGCCTATAAACTATATTATGCCTAAATAGTTTTACTTTCTAGCCATATTCTAAATTAAAAGCCTGTGAAGCGCTTGCAAAATATTGCCAGTGCTTCCAAAATTTACTGGCATTTTGAAAAAATGACTGGCAAAATGCCAGTAAAACAGCTTAAATTTGAGCCCTGAGTTTTTCTGTATTTGGAAGCTCATTGGCTGTAAGATTTGGATGAACTATACGTATGGGTTCATCTTTGTCGTCAATAAGGAACACTTAAATAAAAAAATCTTTGGGTAATCAAATTCCAGACATGCATTATTTATAGTACATATAAATTAAGACTTGCCTTTAACTACTGATATAACTTGAGATATTTCATTAACTAAACTTACCATTTATTTCATATTTAAATGCGAATTGTGGTAATAGCCCGACAAAAATACTTCTCTCCTAGATACAATTGCGAATGCTCTGAACATTGACGGCTTGAAAGAAGACCTTCAGGTTATGGCAGACGTCCTTGGCATTGAACCGACAGAGGCCGCGTGCGAGATTGAGTGTCAAAGGGTGATTAACGAGAAGCAAGTGCTACAGTATGCCTGCCCGTTGCTCTGCAGAAGGTAGGATGAAGATTATTGTGGAATCCCATTGAACAAAAGTAGAACTTATATAATTCTGAATAAGTAACTTGCAGTTTAATATGTTTACACTTTTATCTAGACAGTGCTATATTTAAAAACTAAATACAGACTTGAAAAGTGTGTACTGATTCATACTCAGGTTATGTCACACCCAAGGACATGAGTGTATTGACTAATTCACATATTTAGTATGTTTTTTTTATAATTCAAGGGTAGTACTGCCTAGATAAATGTGTAAACATATTAAACTGGAAGTTTCATGTAAACATATTCAAGATTGTTTCATTTTGAGTTTTAAATTTTTCTCTTTTTCAAATGCAATCTTAATTGGATTACGCAAAAAGGGACATAACCCTTAAAGGTACATGACATGTCAGTAGCAGTATGAGAAAATGAAATATTACCATAATAATATAACATTGAAAATAAATACAAAGATTGTATTACAAATCGAAATTCAAAAGACAAGCCTAAAATAGATATACACTAGACGACACCTATAGTACCCCAATTACATTTATTTCAAATCTTTTAAATGGAATGTCCAATAATGACAAATGTAAGGGACCAGGCAATATTTATCGTGCGGTTGGGACCGGTTCAATATGGCATGGGACATGTACACTCAAGAGATATGAAAACGCAACACGGGAATTTCCGCTATATATTGTATGTACAATATGCTGCTTTTTATCGAATGGTACATGGCTGGGTAAGGCCTTTTTTTTTGGAAAAAATGCTAAAACAACAAATAATACAGCAAATAGTATTCCTTCAAAGTTTCATTATTGACAGAGTATGCGTTTGGCTCAAATATGTGAGCAAATTTAGGATGCAAAATTTTGCAAACTATTTACGTTAAATACAGTACTGAACTGGCTCAGTTTTTCAAGGAGCAACTTCAACATTTATGAATTTCTTGTTGTAAGGTGTAGTGTGATTAAAACGTCTACAACATCACAGTTGTGTCCTTTCTCTAATTAACTGCAACTTTATTTTTACAAAACATCTTGGGATTTCTTTGGAATATTATGTGCAATTAAGTGTGCAGTATATACAATATATAGCGGAAATTCCCGTGTTGCGTTTTCATATCTCTTGAGTGTACATTTTTTTGTCGCGACAAACCGTTGGACGATACTTTTTTCCGCTTGCTTGCCATGGGACTAACACTTTTTTTTAAAGTCAACTTTTTGTTTGCCAAAACTTTCAACAATACAAATATTGAAGCAGTGATCTTAGACCATAAAAGGGTGCTCATGTACCAGATAATATTTATCTGGGTGTCAACTTCAACAATACAAATATTGAAGCAGTGATCTTAGACCATAAAAGGGTGCTCATGTACCAGATAATATTTATCTGGGTGTCAACTTTTTGTTTGCCAAAACTTTCAACAATACAAATATTGAAGCAGTGATCTTAGACCATAAAAGGGTGCTCATGTACCAGATAATATTTATCTGGGTGTCAACTTCAACAATACAAATATTGAAGCAGTGATCTTAGACCATAAAAGGGTGCTCATGTACCATATAATATTTATCTGGGTGTCAACTTTTTGTTTGCCAAAACTTTCAACAATACAAATATTGAAGCAGTGATCTTAGACCATAAAAGGGTGCTCATGTACCAGATAATATTTATCTGGGTGTCAACTTCAACAATACAAATATTGAAGCAGTGATCTTAGACCATAAAAGGGTGCTCATGTACCAGATAATATTTATCTGGGTGTCAACTTTTTGTATGCCAAAACTTTCAACAATACAAATATTGAAGCAGTGATCTTAGACCATAAAAGGGTGCTCATGTACCAGATAATATTTATCTGGGTGTCAACTTCAACAATACAAATATTGAAGCAGTGATCTTAGACCATAAAAGGGTGCTCATGTACCAGATAATATTTATCTGGGTGTCAACTTTTTGTTTGCCAAAACTTTCAACAATACAAATATTGAAGCAGTGATCTTAGACCATAAAAGGGTGCTCATGTACCAGATACTATTTATCTGGGTGTTGGGACCGGTGCAAAATGGCATGGGACAGATACTTTGTTTGTCGCGACAAACCATGGGACGATACCTTTTTTTTTTTCGTGTGCTTGCCATGGGACATACTTTTTTTTTATATATAACATTTTTATTTGCACCTTTCCCAACCCCCACCCCGATAAAAATTGCCTGGTCCCTAAAATCGTATGATTGATTGATTGAATTGGATTTTATAGTCGCACCAACAGCTAAGGTCATATGGCGACTTTCCAGCTTCCACTGGTGGAGGAAGACCCCAGGTGCCCCTCCGGGCAATTTTCGTGCACGGGCGGGCACCTGGATAGAACCACCGACGTTCCGCAAGCCAGCTGGATAGCTTCCTCACATAAAGATTCCTAGGCCCCTGAGGGATCGAACCTATAGCGGTGAGGGGCAAGTGATTTCAAGTCAGAGACGTTATAAAATCGTATGAAAAAGTATGTAAACGATTCATGAAATAAAACTAAAACTAAATATCAATTTGATATTCGGATTACATTCAGTGACCGCTTTAAAGAACGTGTTAAAAATTTGGGCAAATTATGATGAAAACTATTGTTTTATTAACATTTACAATCAGGGTACTTATAAATGACGTCTAGTGTATAAAACGTTAAAAACACATTTCCCAACGCTACTTGGTCATTGAAAAAGCACGGGAAGCTTGAATATTTACAGCCAGCACGCTTCATGGCTGATCAATTCAGGTATATAAATTGAGGCCCGCTCTTAGTTTTTTATTTTTATTTGTATAGCATTGCTGTATTGAGGGTAAGAATAGCTTAACAACACTTTTTTTTGTAATTTACTTTAATGAAGAAATATATGTTCATAATTTAGCTTTTGAATACAAAACTTATCTGGTATTTCGTAATTGTTTTTAGACCAAAAATCAGAGCACAACACAATAAATATACAACATTCTTTAATGTGTTAGTATGTGTACTGGTCACAAATGCTTTATTGGGTGGGCCTCATAATCTGAAGAAAAATTAAATATCACACTTTGCTCATGAAATTGTATGGCTAACAGTGATTTACAGTTACCTATAAAAAATCTCTCTCCCCACACCCCCACCCCTCTCCCAAATACAATAGGCTCGAAATATGTCCTTAACTTATTGTTATGTGTTTGTTTCTCTACACACGACTTATGATCTTTCTCTTCATATGTATGTTTCACTCACATTTCGATGGCAATATTTTAAACCAATACCATACGTGGATACTGTTATAGGGAGGAGGGTTGGGTAAGGGGTGGTGGGGGTGGGGGTTGGGAGAGGTGAAAGGGGGATTTTATGTCATATCGTGTATTACTAATTCCCTATACATTAATCGAGTTTGTGTCTGTAAATTTTATTAATAGTATTTGCGTAATTTCAAAGAATCACATAATGTGAAAACACATATACAGCTTAGAATTTAAATTTAATAACATGTCTTGTTTTATTTTTTTCAGTTTCCAAACTCTTCTGCACTTCTATGACATCTCGACACCACCGATTCCAGACCCGGAAGGATAAGCCATGCAGTAATTGTTGAATTAACATTAAACATTTACTCAGTATTGCATATATCGCTGTCTTATTTTTAAATCACATTTATTTTAGAGTTTACTCATAACTAGAATAAATACTGAAAAAGGTCTTGTGAAGTGCAACACCTCTCACGCGTCCTAGCACAGGCTTAAAGATGAATGGCTACCCTTTTTGTAGTATTATCACTTATAAATTTAACTCTTAAAGACATCCCACCAGCCTAATCCATCCTACAGAAATAGTGGGGGCATAATTATGATTGTTTTTTTCATGCATTGTGAGAAGTACGAGAATTTCATGCAAAATTGGAGATTGGTATGTACCGTTATATTATGAGGCCCCGACAAACAATTTTAAATCCGATTTAATTATTTCTAAATTGTATGTGTAGCAGTACCAACATGATTTAATTTCAATATTTTTAGGATTGAATTTGCAGATTTTACCTTTTTAATCTGCCATATTTTAATGTTTCTATTCGAAACAGTAAAATGAACATTTATCAATTGTAAAGAAACATTGCACATTGTAGTCTTATATAAAATTATGTCAGGGCCTCAATAAATATTTTCCACAGTAGAGGATTAACAAGTTTGTGATCGTCTCTAGGTGTAAAGTGTCCGTGATCTTTTGATTCTGGTGTGATGTCTTTAAACATCATATGAACATTTCTTGATAGTCCCGGAGAGAAACATATATTTAAATCCGCTGCTAAGTTGTATGTAAAAATAAGTATTATTTGCATGACGTACATACTACTTTTATCACTGCGTGGCTGCACGGGGAAATGAGGTAAATCTAAATTGTATAGCTGCACAACTATTGCCAGATAATTGATCAATACATTTACCTGTTCAAAGTTTTCTACGTCATCAATAAAATCTTACTCTCGCTTTTCACGGATATTGCAATGTGTGAATTGTAAATATATATTGTTGTGTATTGATTCCGATTTAAATAAATATAAACATGTTCACGAAACAAAACATGGCCGGGGAACTTTAAGCGATATTCTACTTTAAAGCCACAAAGATTGGGCTTGATGATCCCAAAGGACCAATAAGTAATAACACTACTGATTTGTAGTCGGGCGACTTTTTACGGCCCCCACACAGCACTAAACAAACGCTAGTGTAAATGTCAATAAATACTGAACATGGGATCGCTTTGAAGCAAGTCTCATAGTTACATACCATATAATAAAACCAACCAATAAATAATAAATATAAAAGCATGTAATTGCGATGTTCCGTTAAAGCTGTACAGTCCCTATTTTAACTGGTAATAACTCATGAATATGAATGAGTCACGTGTGAAGTAGTTTCAAATCGACGAACACCCCAAAAGTCGGTATATAAAGAGAAATCGATACGTAAAATTTCACATTTTTATTTAGCCTCCGTACAGGTAACATCGATAAATATACGGCTCCAGAATATATGTGATAAAAAAATAGTTGCCCGGAACGGGATTTGAACCACAGTCTTGCACTTGTAAGATTTGAAAGTTGTACGCTGAACCTCTAGACCACTGCTATTTATTCGTATTTTGTAGCATTTTTAACACTAAATAGGCATTACGTAATAACAAGAGCGCAACTCATCAAGCGCTAATAACAAGTCGATATATGGTTGATTTGAGACGAAGTATTAGTTTCATATTGATAAGATACAGTATTACACCAGGCAATGTTAATTTACACCTTCGACAATATGGACTGCATATTTATTGAACCATCTTTAGTTGCGTTCAAATATGTTAAGTTATTTTGCCTCATAATATATGGTAGTTAGTATACTATTTTCTCCAAGTAGCGTTGTAGTTCAGTGGATAGAGCACAGGACTTGAAATCAGAAGGTCGTGTGTTCGAGCCCCGAAAGAAGCTAACTTTTTTTTTCGGTAAAAATTACTGTTACCTGTGTATTGGTACGATGTGCACTGGTCGATGTATATGCAGTAAATGATTTCATGCGCTATATTTGCTCGCTTAAATACCCGATTTCGACATGAGCTGGTGAACATGAAGTTACAAATAAAGACACGCCTACAAAGAAGAAATCGATTGATATAGGGCGTCTGTAGCTTTAAGGCCATATCACCATCACGTATCGACGTCTGATTGTCTCAACATTCTAAAACATGGTTTGTAGTTCAATTCAAGTCACACGGGTAGAAAACAAAAGTCACGCATCTTAGTACCGGGTATGTCCACCCAAGGAAATCATCCCGACGTCACGTTATTCCAGCAAGAAACTCTATCTGAGTGTTCTGGCGTTATCCTGCACGGGTTAATAAGAGTATTTTTGTTCTGGCATATCATCTGGCAAAACTCAGCTTTTGTAATGTAATATATATACTGAGAAAAATAAATTTAGCACATCAAATTTATGTCAATTTCATAGACGAGATACAAAGCCGTGTATTTTCGGGTTCAATGGTAAATAATGCTACAAAGCCATTTGTAAACAAAATCGGTGATAAAAATAAAGCCAATATTACCATTGTCGTATGAAACGTTTTCTGAAAGAAACAACGGACTGGTACGGTTATGTTGGAAAGAAAACCTGAATTGAGTTGGTCAAAACTGTATACTAGAAGTACTTCGTAGTTAAATAATAGTATATCTACAACATAGATATGCTTTGGATAAACATAGGTTGCACCATTAAAATGGGCCAATATAAGAATCTGCGAGATTATGGGCGAGTTTATCCATTTTCGTTTGATAAAATCGAGAGTATGAAATTCATGCAATCCTAAAAGTCATAAATTATGTATAGTCAAATACAGTCAATAAATACTGAAAAGAGGATTCGTTGGAAGCAACAACCAAAAACAGGAGTAAAAAAGTAGCAGACTCGGTTTTATTGAGAGGTACTATATAAAGGATCTTACATGAGTACTCATTCATTATTGAATTTATTAAACGAGTTGGCAAAATGATATAATGCGAGGCTCTTGCAGAGCATTATATCATTTTTGCTAACGAGTTTAATAAATTATTGAGCAGAGCATTATATCATTTTTGCTAATGAGTTTAATAAATTCAGTAATGAAGCAGACCGAATGTTAGATTCTATTTATCACATAACTCACATACCGATTTTTATTGCATTTTGCCTGTCGCTTTAACACGAGAAACCGACATGAACCGTGGGAATTGGATCATAGTCATTATCGTTTTTTTTGACGGCGCCTGCTAGGCTTATTCAGCTGCCAAAGACAGCTGGCCCTTATATGGGTTTTATATCTGTCTATGGTATTCAGACTGTAACTCATGCAAGTGGCAACAGGGAGTACGTTATATAACGTACTCCCTGGTGGCAATAAGCATGCTTTACAACTGGAATTCCTAGAGAACTTGTCAGAAAAACTTGAATGGTATAAACACATATTTTGTAATGTTGAAAGGTTACCACTTGCTGAAATGACGTTTTCGTGTAGCATGTAGTCATTAGTATACGTAAATTAGCGATGAAACATTCACTGGTCTCATGGCGCAGTTGACTGAAGCGTCGCGTTAATGCCGGGGTAGGGAGGGTTCAAGCCTGCTGATTTCATTTTATTTTTAAATTTTCATAATTATGTTTTTCATTATTGCTAATGGTAAGGTAGCAAAAGTTCCTTTTACATTTTTTACTTTGATAACGCAATCATATAATTACACATGGCAACAGTGAACAGCTTATATGTGTTGTAATGCACACACTATATATAACGCACACGTATACCTTACATGTGAACAATTCTGACATTTCTGTCCTGATGTGTACTTCTAGCACGTCGTGTTACAAGGGTGAATTGCAATCAGTATGTAAGGCATGTCAAGGTATTTGAACAGAAAGAAGCGAGGTCGCCCACATTGATTCAAAATGCTTGGTAGGAAGGTAAAATGCTTGTTAAAAATCGGGAAGAATGTAAGAAAAAACGGTCGTGGCGTGTTTATATCTCCGTGACAACATTTATTGTTTGCAATATGTTTTAACACCCGTGACTTGATATCTCTCGGCAGCTATTTTACGCTTGCGTAAAACCTTGCTTGTTTGCATACCTATAACTAGTTGAATATGGCAGATATAGAATGGTGTTATTCCACTCCTGCACCATAAGTTATGTGATAAAAGGTGTAACACCTCACTTCCTCTAGTATGTGTTGTAGTCCAAAGTTTCCCTGCCCCTCATTGTTCGTGAAATGGCATTTAGCAACGATTAGAATATACTCACCAAAAAAAAGAAGGTACCCCTTGTTTTGCTGGTATTCCCATAGGCCAGTTTTGAGGGCGTATGACAGCTTGAACAGCGCTTTAATTAAACAAAGTTTCATGGTTTTAAGCACACTTCACTGAGTACCAAATATTCCTTTAGACAATTTCAAATGTTGCCAAGCAATACTCTTATATGGATGCTATAGTAACCTTAAAGGGAAGTAATTTGATGGTTTTTGATAATCAAAAGCTGCTACCTACACAATCGGTGTTGTGATTATTTATTTTCGAAAGCAACATATACAGAATATTGTCTTTGACAAAATAAGGTAATGTTTTTAGATTTTATGTGTTTTTTACCAAAACTGCATGGTTTAAGAAAAAGGGTATACTGAAGTTTTCAAAAAGATCACTTGTTTGGACTATTAGTGGTGGTCGATCTAATTATTCTATATATACTCTGTAAACAAAGTTTTGGACCATGACAGTGTTCGAACCCGTACAATGATCGATGAACCTTGACATTCGACCATAACCCTTATTATCTCAGTTGATAATTCACAATAGATCAACAATCAACAGTAATTATCGTTTACAATGAAAGTTTGCGAAAAAAATAATAATCTTTTTATTGGTTACTCGAATGTGTCCGTAACTGTTACTTTTAATGGACTTTGCAACATTTTTTACAGACCATTTGTGTGTTCGCGATATTTTTTAAAAATCAAATCTTGTTTGGAATTTAATGTTTCTGGTACCAAATTAACCGGGTAGGGTAGACCTTGGTTACTAAAAAAAGATACTTAAATTCTGTCCACTAGTTTTATATTTATATGACTTTATATACCCTGGTCCAAAACCTTTTTTTTACCGAGTATACATCATTTATTATTTCCTGTTTCGCTGTACATATATATAATAAGGGGGAAAAAAAGGGGGTCCTTTTTATTTTTGCACAGTATACATAGACAGCAAAGAACTAAGTTCTTCGGTAACACTGTTCTAGTTTTTCACATATGACTTGGTATATTATTAGGGTACACGAGCATGTCAAATATGTACTGCAACTCTGTTTCCTAATCACTGTTTATTTATGTATAAGTAAGCCTGAAAATGAATTCCAAATTCTTGAAGGATCACTGATATACAATACGTTAGATGTTGAACCAACGATGCATTTTACCCAAGCTCGAGTCCCTTGTTCCATTATGACAATGGCGTCAGACGTAGAGCAATGCACATCAGCTCTATCATATAGATATGCCATAGTTTGATGCTTATTATCCACAACGATGTCATAATATATCTCCCCTCCATGGCTGTTGCATAACTGGACCGAAAACAGGTATAACCCGCCAACTGGTGCTGTAAATATGCCGGTCACGTTGTTGTAGCCTTGTCCAGCGTTTAGGTGTGTTGTCCTAAACACCATGCTCTGACCAGATGCGGGACTCGCATCTACCACGTCACGTGCCTTAAACGCAACAGTCGGCGTGACAGCCACATCTGAAATGAAATATTGATCGTTTTACTCTTAACAGAACATTGCATAATGTAGTCTAGTTAGTAGGTTGGTTTGAATATCTCTATGAATCGGTCTCCAGTTTTATAATGTAAAAGAAGGGAGATTTGACCTGATGGTACCTTGATCTTATGGCATGTAAAATATCCCCTCAAGTTTCATCATCAATGGAAGCACGATATACAATATTAATCAACACGCAAGTAACGCTCTGCATTTCTGTATATCCAGACTACATTTTAAAAGTATTCAAAAAGTGTTTGAAAGGAGAAATTTGGAAAACACCGCATACGATAAATATAAAAAGTATTTTAGTCTCGGTATGATTGAGATTGTTCATGAACGTACTTTCGACCGCTCACGCACTCTAGCCCCGAGTTGCACATAACTCAATATTTAAGAACTATTCCCCGCAAGGATCAAAGAAAAACTTAAATGTTCGAAAATGCAATCTCTCAGATTATGTTATTCTTTTTCTAGGATTCGTAGTGCAATGTTAAAAACAACCAGAACAAAATATGTAGTTGTCATGGTGATTAGATCTTAACATTTTATTTGCTGAGAACATAAAAACAGATGTTTGTCAATATTTTCAAGTGAACATTTCAATAACTATATGGGTCATTTGTAATCCACGTTTATTGTTAATAAAGAACTATGATTTGAGTTATTACAAATAAAAAAACGTGTACTGAGTTACTTGTCAAAGTGTTTGAGTATATTTAAAAGAAGATGCATGAAAAAACAAATGCGATCGTGATATTTTTTCTGAATATAACTTATTTTAAAGATCTACACAAATAGCTACAGTAACTCAGGAATCTACGCCTACAGTAACTCAGGAATCTACGCAATAACTACAGTAACTCAGGAATCTACGCAATAACTACAGTAACTCAGGAATCTACACAATAGCTACAGTAACTCAGGAATCTAGGCAATAGCTACAGTAACTCAGGAATCTACACAATAGCTACAGTAACTCAGGAATCTACGCAATAACTACAGTAACTCAGGAATCTACGCAATAACTACAGTAACTCAGGAATCTACGCAATAACTACAGTAACTCAGGAATCTACACAATAGCTACAGTAACTCAGGAATCTAGGCAATAGCTACAGTCACTCAGGAATCTAGGCAATAGCTACAGTAACTCAGGAATCTACACAATAGCTACAGTAACTCAGGAATCTAGGCAATAGCTACAGTAACTCAGAAATCTACACAATAGCTACATTAACTCAGGAATCTACACAATAGCTACAGTAACTCAGAAATCTACACAATAGCTACGGTAACTCAGGAATCTACACAATAGCTACAGTAACTCAGGAATCTAGGCAATAGCTACACAATAGCTACAGTAACTCAGGAATCTACACAATAGCTACATTAACTCAGGAATCTACACAATAGCTACAGTAACTCAGAAATCTACACAATAGCTACGGTAACTCAGGAATCTACACAATAGCTACAGTAACTCAGGAATCTAGGCAATAGCTACACAATAGCTACAGTAACTCAGGAATCTACACAAAAGCTACAGTAACGCAGGAATCTAGGCAATAGCTACAGTAACTCAGGAATCTAGGCAATAGCTACGGTAACTCAGGAATCTACACAAGATCTACAGTAACTCAGGAATCTAGGCAATAGCTACAGTAACTCAGGAATCTACACAATAGCTACAGTAACTCAGGAATCTACACAATAGCTACAGTAACTCAGGAATCTACGCAATAGCTACAGTAACTCAGGAATCTACACAATAGCTACAGTAACTCAGGAATCTAGGCAATAGCTACAGTAACTCAGGAATCTAGGCAATAGCTACGGTAACTCAGGAATCTACACAATAGCTACAGTAACTCAGGAATCTAGGCAATAGCTACAGTAACTCAGAAATCTACACAATAGCTACAGTAACTCAGGAATCTACACAATAGCTACAGTAACTCAGGAATCTACACAATAGCTACAGTAACTCAGAAATCTACACCACAATAGCTACAGTAACTCAGGAATCTACACAATAGCTACAGTAACTCAGGAATCTAGGCAATAGCTACAGTAACTCAGGAATCTAGGCAATAGCTACGGTAACTCAGGAATCTACACAATAGCTACATCAACTCAGGAATCTACGCAATAACTACAGTAACTCAGGAATCTACACAATAGCTACAGTAACTCAGGAATCTACACAAAGATCTACAGTAACTCAGGAATCTACACAATAGCTACAGTAACTCAGGAATCTACACAATAGCTGCAGTAACTCAGGAATCTAGGCAATAGCTACAGTAACTAAGGAATCTAGGCAATAGCTACAGTAACTCAGGAATCTACACAATAGCTACAGTAACTCAGGAATCTACACAATAGCTACAGTAACTCAGGAATCTACGCAATAGCTGCAGTAACTCAGGAATCTACGCAATAGCTACACAATAGCTACAGTAACTCAGGAATCTACACAATAGCTACAGTAACTCAGGAATCTACGCAATAGCTGCAGTAACTCAGGAATCTACGCAATAGCTACACAATAGCTACAGTAACTCAGGAATCTACGCAATAGCTGCAGTAACTCAGGAATCTACGCAATAGCTGCAGTAACTCAGGAATCTACACAATAGCTACAGTAACTCAGGAATCTACGCAATAGCTACAGTAACTCAGGAATCTACGCAATAGCTACAGTAACTCAGGAATCTAGGCAATAGCTACTGTAACTCAGGAATCTACGCAATAGCTACAGTAACTCAGGAATCTACGCAATAGCTACAGTAACTCAGGAATCTACACAATAGCTACAGTAACTCAGGAATCTACGCAATAGCTACAGTAACTCAGGAATCTACGCAATAGCTACAGTAACTCAGGAATCTAAACAAAGATCTACATTAACTCAGGAATCTACACAAAGATCTACAGTAACTCAGGAATATACAATAGCTACAGTAACTCAGGAATCTACGCAATAGCTACAGTAACTCAGGAATCTACGCAATAGTTACAGTAACTCAGGAATCTACACAATAGCTACAGTAACTCCGGAATCTACACAATAGCTACAGTAACTCAGGAATCTACACAATAGCAACAGTAACTCAGGAATCTACGCAATAGCTACAGTAACTCAGGAATCTACGCAATAGCTACAGTAACTCAGGAATCTAGGCAATAGCTACAGTAACTCAGGAATCTACACAATAGCTACAGTAACTCAGGAATCTACGCAATAGCTGCAGTAACTCAGGAATCTACGCAATAGCTACAGTAACTCAGGAATCTACGCAATAGTTACAGTAACTCAGGAATCTACACAATAGCTACAGTAACTCAGGAATCTACACAAAGATCTACAGTAACTCAGGAATCTACACAATAGCTACAGTAACTCAGGAATCTACACAATAGCTACAGTAACTCAGGAATCTACACAAAAATCTACAGTAACTCAGGAATCTACACAAAGATCTACAGTAGCTCAGGAATCTACACAATAGCTACAGTAACTCAGGAATCTACACAAAAATCTACAGTAACTCAGGAATCTACACAAAGATCTACAGTAACTCAGGAATCTACACAATAGCTACAGTAACTCAGGAATCTACACAATAGCTACAGTAACTCAGGAATCTACACAAAGATCTACAGTAACTCAGGAATCTACACAAATATCTACAGTAACTCAAGAATCTACACAAAGATCTCCAGTAACTCAGGAATCTACACAAAGATCTACATTAACTCAGGAATCTACACAAAGATCTACAGTATCTCAGGAATCTACACAGAGATCTACAGTAACTCAGGAATCTACACAAAGATCTACAGTAACTCAGGAATCTACACAATAGCTACAGTAACTCAGGAATCAACACAAAGATCTACAGTAACTCAGGAATCTACACAATAGCTACAGTAACTCAGGAACCTACACAATAGCTACAGTAACTCAGGAATCTACACAAAGATCTACAGTAACTCAGGAATCTACACAAAGATCTACAGTAACTCAGTAATCTACACAATAGCTACAGTAACTCAGGAATCTACACAAAGATCTACAGTAACTCAGGAATCTACACAATAGCTTCAATAACTCAGGAATCTACACAATAGCTACAGTAACTCAGGAATCTACACAAAGATCTACAGTAACTCAGGAATATACCCAAAGATCTACAGTAACTAAAGAATCTACACAATAGCTACAGTAACTCCGGAATCTACACAAAGATCTACAGTAACTCAGGAATCTACACAATAGCTACAGTAACTCAGGAATCTACACAAAGATCTACAGTAACTCAGGAATCTACACAAAGATCTACAGTAACTCAGGAATCTACACAATAGCTACAGTAACTCAGGAATCTACACAAAGATCTACAGTAACTCAGGAATCTACACAAAGATCTACAGTAACTCAGGAATCTACACAATAGTTACAGTAACTCAGGAATCTACACAATAGCTACAGTAACTCAGAAATATACACAAAGATCTACAGTAACTCAGGAATCTACACAATAGCTACAGTAACTCAGGAATCTACACAAAGATCTACAGTAACTCAGGAATCTACACAATAGCTACAGTAACTCAGGAATATACACAAAGATCTACAGTAACTCAGGAATCTACACAAAGATCTACATTAACTCAGGAATCTACACAAAGATCTACAGTATCTCAGGAATTTACACAGAGATCTACAGTAACTCAGGAATCTACACAAAGATCTACAGTAACTCAGGAATCTACACAATAGCTACAGTAACTCAGGAATATACACAAAGTTCTACAGTAACTCAGGAATCTACACAATAGCTACAGTAACTCAGGAATCTACAAAAAGTTCTACAGTAACTCAGGAATCTACACAAAGATCTACAGTAACTCAGGAATCTACACAAAAATCTACAGTAACTCAAGAATCTACACAAAGATCTACAGTAACTCAGGAATCTACACAATAGCTACAGTAACTCAGGAATCTACAAAAAAGCTACAGTAACTCAGGAATCTACACAATAGCTACAGTAACTAAGGAATCTACACAAAGATCTACAGTAACTCAGGAATCTACACAAAGATCTACAGTAACTCAGGAATCTACACAATAGCTACAGTAACTCAGGAATCAACACAAAGATCTACAGTAACTCAGGAATCTACACAATAGCTACAGTAACTCAGGAATCTACACAAAGATCTACAGTAACTCAGGAATCTACACAATAGCTACAGTAACTCAGGAATATACACAAAGTTCTACAGTAACTCAGGAATCTACACAATAGCTACAGTAACTCAGGAATCTACAAAAAGTTCTACAGTAACTCAGGAATCTACACAAAGATCTACAGTAACTCAGGAATCTACACAAAAATCTACAGTAACTCAAGAATCTACACAAAGATCTACAGTAACTCAGGAATCTACACAATAGCTACAGTAACTCAGGAACCTACACAATAGCTACAGTAACTCAGGAATCTACACAAAGATCTACAGTAACTCAGGAATCTACACAAAGATCTACAGTAACTCAGGAATCTACACAATAGTTACAGTAACTCAGGAATCTACACAATAGCTACAGTAACTCAGGAATATACACAAAGATCTACAGTAACTCCGGAATCTACACAATAGCTACAGTAACTCAGGAATCTACACAAAGATCTACAGTAACTCAGGAATCTACACAAAGATCTACAGTAACTCAGGAATCTACACAAAGATCTACAGTAACTCAGGAATCTACACAAAGATATACAGTAACGCAGGAATCTACACAATAGCTACAGTAACTCAGGAATCTACACAATAGCTTCAGTAACTCAGGAATCTACACAATGGCTACAGTAACTCAGGAATCTACACAATAGCTACAGTAACTCCGGAATCTGCACAAAGTTCTACAGTCACTCAGGAATCTACACAATAGCTACAGCAATTCAGGAATCTACACAAAAATCTACAGTAACTCAGGAATCTACACAAAGATCTACAGTAACTCAGGAATCTACACAATAGCTACAGTAACTCAGGAATCTACACAATAGCTACAGTAACTCAGGAATCAACACAAAGATCTACAGTAACTCAGGAATCTACACAATAGCTACAGTAACTCAGGAACCTACACAATAGCTACAGTAACTCAGGAATCTACACAAAGATCTACAGTAACTCAGGAATCTACACAAAGATCTACAGTAACTCAGGAATCTACACAATAGTTACAGTAACTCAGAAATCTACACAACTACAGTAACTCAGGAATCAACACAAAGATCTATAGTAACTCAGGAATCTACACAATAGCTACAGTAACTCAGGAATCTACACAAAGATCTACAGTAACTCAGGAATCTACACAATAGCTACAGTAACTCATGAATCTACACAAAGATCTACAGTAACTCAGGAATCTACACAATAGCTACAGTAACTCCGGAATCTACACAAAGTTCTACAGTAACTCAGGAATCTACAAAATAGCTACAGTAACTCAGGAATCTACACAAAAATCTACAGTAACTCAGGAATCTACACAAAGATCTACAGTAACTCAGGAATATACACAATAGCTACAGTAACTCAGGAATCTACACAAAGATCTACAGTAACTCAGGAATCTACACAAAGATCTACAGTAACTCAGGAATCTACACAAAGATCTACAGTAACTCAGAAATCTACACAATAGCTACAGTAACTCAGGAATCTACACAAAGATCTACAGTAACTCAGGAATCTACACAATAGCTACAGTAACTCAGGAATCTACACAATAGCTACAGTAACTCAGGAATCTACACAAAGATCTACAGTAACTCAGGAATCTACACAATAGCTACAGTAACTCAGGAATCTACACAAAGATATTCAGTAACTCAGGAATCTACACAATAGCTACAGTAACTCAGGAATCCACACAAAGTTCTACAGTAACTCAGGAATCTACACAATAGCTACAGTAACTCAGGAATCTACACAAAGATCTACAGTGACTCAGGAATCTACACAAAGATCTACAGTGACTCAGGAATCTACACAAAGATCTACAGTAACTCAGGAATCTACACAATAGCTACAGTAACTCAGGTATCTACACAAAGATCTACAGTAACTCAGGAATCTACACAATAGCTACAGTAACTCAGGAATCTACACAAAGATCTACAGTAACTCAGGAATCTACACAAAGATCTACAGTAACTCAGGAATCTACACAATAGCTACAGTAACTCAGGAATCTACACAAACATCTACAGTAACTCAGGAATCTACACAAAGATATACAGTAACTCAGGAATCTACACAATAGCTACAGTAACTCTGGAATCTACACAAAGATCTACAGTAACTCAGGAATCTACACAAAGATCTACAGTAACTCAGGAATCTACACAATAGCTACAGTAACTCAGGAATCTACACAAACATCTACAGTAACTCAGGAATCAACACAAACATATACAGTAACTCAGGAATCTACACAAAGATCTACAGTAACTCAGGAATCTACACAATAGCTACAGTAACTCTGGAATCTACACAAAGATCTACAGTAACTCAGGAATCTACACAATAGCTACAGTAACTCAGGAATCTACACAAAGATCTACAGTAACTCAGGAATCTACACAAAGATCTACAGTAACTCAGGAATCTACACAAAGATCTACAGTAACTCAGGAATCTACACAAAGATATACAGTAACGCAGGAATCTACACAATAGCTACAGTAACTCAGGAATCTACACAATAGCTACAGTAACTCAGGAATCTACACAAAGATCTACAGTAACTCAGGAATCTACACAAAGATCTACAGTAACTCAGGAATCTACACAATAGCTACAGTAACTCAGGAATCTACACAAACATCTACAGTAACTCAGGAATCTACACAAAGATATACAGTAACTCAGGAATCTACACAATAGCTACAGTAACTCTGGAATCTACACAAAGATCTACAGTAACTCAGGAATCTACACAAAGATCTACAGTAACTCAGGAATCTACACAATAGCTACAGTAACTCAGGAATCTACACAAACATCTACAGTAACTCAGGAATCAACACAAACATATACAGTAACTCAGGAATCTACACAAAGATCTACAGTAACTCAGGAATCTACACAATAGCTACAGTAACTCTGGAATCTACACAAAGATCTACAGTAACTCAGGAATCTACACAATAGCTACAGTAACTCAGGAATCTACACAAAGATCTACAGTAACTCAGGAATCTACACAAAGATCTACAGTAACTCAGGAATCTACACAAAGATCTACAGTAACTCAGGAATCTACACAAAGATATACAGTAACGCAGGAATCTACACAATAGCTACAGTAACTCAGGAATCTACACAATAGCTTCAGTAACTCAGGAATCTACACAATGGCTACAGTAACTCAGGAATCTACACAATAGCTACAGTAACTCAGGAATCTACACAAACATCTACAGTAACTCAGGAATCTACACAATAGCTACAGTAACTCAGGAATCTACACAAAGATCTACAGTAACTCAGGAATCTACACAAACATCTACAGTAACTCATGAATCTACACAATAGCTACAGTAACTCAGGAATCTACACAAAGATCTACAGTAACTCAGGAATCTACACAAAGATCTACAGTAACTCAGGAATCTACACAAAGATATACAGTAACGCAGGAATCTACACAATAGCTACAGTAACTCAGGAATCTACACAATAGCTTCAGTAACTCAGGAATCTACACAATGGCTACAGTAACTCAGGAATCTACACAAAGATCTACAGTAACTCAGGAATCTACACAATAGCTACAGTAACTCAGGAATCTACACAAAGATCTACAGTAACTCAGGAAATCAAAATCAGAATGGCTATATTTAAAATAATAAAATAAAGACACCCCGAAAATACCTATATTTAGAAAATTACAAAATCAGCGTTTTTATCAATATATTTTTATTCAGAAGGGCATTTATTGTATTGTTAAAGGCTTATTTTCAAGGTAATCAAACTACATGGTTATTTACAAGGTAATCAAACTACATGGTTACTTACAAGGTAATCAAACTACATGGTTATTTACAAGGTAAACTACATGGTTATTTACAAGGTAAACTACATGGTTATTTACAAGGTAATCAAACTACATGGTTATTTACAAGGTAAACTACATGGTTATTTACATAAACTACAAATCTCTTCCAAAACACAGATCATCAACATAAGTCCCAATCATCACGTGACAATGAAAGGATCTTCTACAGGCTTACGATTTTGTTTGCGACCCAGGAAGCAGGTCGAAACATACACTTAGAAGCAATTCAATGTCATGAGCTGTAAACCTTCGCCTCTCACTGCTGCGGGTTCGAATCCCACTGGCAACTGGATTTGTAAGTGAGGAAGTGTCGATTCTTACGGATGGAGGGAAGTGTACAGTACTTCTAACCAGGAAAAGTGGGTGGTCTGCCTACACCAAATGCACAAGACAACTTAAAAAATGCATATAACAACTTAGAATATGCACAAGACAACTTAAACAATGCACATAACAACTTAGAAAATGCACATAACAACTTACGAAATGCACATAACAACTTATAAAATGCCCAAGACAACTTAAAAACTGCACATAACAACTTACGAAATGCACACAGCAACTTAGAATATGCACAAGACAACTTAAAAATGCACATAACAACTTACGAAATGCACATAACAACTTACGAAATGCACACAGCAACTTAGAATATGCACAAGACAACTTAAAAATGCACATAACAACTTACGAAATGCACATAACAACTTAGAAAATGCACAAGACAACTTAAAAAATGCAAATAACAACTTACGAAATGCACATAACAACTTGCGAAATGCACATGACGACTTACAAAATGTACAAAACAACTTAAAAAATGCACATATCAACTTACGAAATGCACATAACAACTTACGAAATGCACATAACGACTTAGCAAATGTACATAACAACTTAGAAAATGCGCACAACAGCTTCTAGTATGTACAAGACAACTTACAAAATGCACATAACAACTTACGAAATTCACATCACAACTTAGAAAATGCACGTAACAACTTACGAAATTCACATCAAAACTTAGAAAATGCACATAACAACTTACGAAATTCACATCACAACTTAGAAAATGCACATAACAACTTTGAAAATGCACGATATGACTTACAAAGCGTACTGCACAAAATGCAAAAGGCCAACAGAAGGCAGCCGAGACTTTCCATAGGTTATTGCGTCCATCCGAGTCCTTTCTAGACACGAAATGTTGACAACAGGAGGGTCATTAGTGACATACAGGCAACAGAGTATACTACTGGCCGTGATGTCGAAATGTTGAAAGCAGACCACGTGGAAGCTGATAGTAGAATTACTGTACATGCTATAGAAAACATGTTGGCAATGGTACAAACATATGAGTGCATCCTGTCGGGATATTGATGGTCTCACTTTCGACGATCCATTCGTCTGAAAGGTTGATTCAAGATGAATTGAATCAACACTGGGCACTGTAGCTGTTACATCAAGACAATACATATCCCGAGTAATTGCCCGCAACACAAGTCGCTATAGAAAAGCATATTCATAACCATTACCAAGTATGTAATTGGAGACAATATCGTCACAACTTTTACAAAAATGTGTATTTCCGGCTGGACATGCCTGGAAAAGAGATGCTGTAGCCGAAATATTCAAGCTAGTGCAGACAACTCTTGATCTGCAGTATATATCATATTTGTATTTATTGTATTAAAGGTTATTTAATTTGTATGGCTAAATATTACTTGGAACGAGTTGTTTTGGCAAAGGACGACGAGCTTGCGAGTCCTGCGTCAAAGCAACGAGTTCCAAGTAATATTTAGCCATACAAATTCAAAAACCTTTTTATTGTTTTCGATCAATGCTAATTGTATGACTATTACTTTTCAGTATATTTGTGTTATTTTTTATAGCTTTCGATGGAATTCCTATAATGTCATTCAGTTTCATTTTGTGTGGATGATTATTTTGCGCGAAAACGACGTCGACGTCGGATGACGTCATTAAAAACGTCAAGCGATTTTCTAACGTTTGTTTGCCATTCAATAACGTTAAAAATAGTGGGTGAGTGACCATTTCAATTATTTTATCAATTTCTGCCACAAAAGGCAGGATTCCGTTGAAAGTAGTTCCTTATTTCTATTTCGCGGCTCTTAGCAAGCGCGAGAAAAAGTTCCGGTGCAATATCAATGTGTGCAATATCGTAGAATATTGCACACTTAGCTCAATGCAAACTAAACGGGACAATTCTACGATATTGCACACATTGATATTGCACCGGAACGTTTTTTCGCGCTTGCTAAGAGCCGCGAAATAGAAATAAGGAACTACTTTCAAATAAAAGAACGTAATCCTGCCTATAGTGTCAACAAAAAAAACGACGTGTTTTTGTTCAACCTTTTGTGGCAGAAATTGATAAAATAATTGAAATGGTCACTCACCCATTATTTTCAATGGTAAACAAACGTTAGAAAATCGCTTGGCGTTTTTAATGACGTCATCTGACGTCGACGTTGTTTTCGCGCAAAATAATCATCCACACAAAATGAAACTGAATGACATTATAGGTATTCCATCGACAGCTATAAAAATAACACAAAGATAATGGAAAGACAATTAGCATTGATCGAAAACAATATGCAAGTATACAATAAAAAGGTTATTGAATTTGTATGGCTAAATATTACTTGGAACTCGTTGCTTTGGCGCAGGACAACTCGCAAGCTCCTCTTCCTTTGCCAAAACAACTCGTTCCAAGTAATATTTAGCCATACAAATTCAATAACCTATAATGTTCTAGTGATAAAAGTCATTGAATTATATTGTAAACCATCCATATCTGTATCTGAATACAAAACTATAAGTACGGCATCTCTAGAAAACAAAGCACAGACAAAACCACCAACTGACGTTATTTATTCTATTCACTGTGTGTAGTACTTAAGTACTTTTAGTACTTTGAATTAAAAAAGGTAATGTGGTGGAATGCTACTCAAGCACTTTAGTAAATGCTTTAAAATATATTTTTTGATAATATAAATGTGTTTGGTATTTGATTATTGGTCTATCTATGCGTTTGTATATGTAAACATATATTGAAATGTGACATTTTGAACTCCATGAACTTTGACCTCCATATTTTCCATATAGGTCAATAAACTGGCACCCTACCTAGAATTGTTTGTGACACCACTGGTAATCCTTCTACCATGGGTGCCAGCTTTGAACATTCCGGCCTACTATGGTCTGAATTCAAAATTGTAACCGCCTGTCTATGGTCCTTTAGGACCATCAAACCATTTAAAGTAGAATACCGCTTAAGCCGTGTCTAGGAGACGTGAGTGTTGCTCCTTATTTTACCTCTCAGTGCACAGACTCAATAAAACCGAGTCTTTACTCCATTGTTTGTGTTTGTTGCTTCCAAGGGAACACCTTTTCAGTAATTATTTTAATGTGGTATGTTCATATTATTCCATGGCCAGCGGTGTATGGTACCAGTTTCTAACAAAAGCTCTGCCCTAAACGAGAAAACAACGGGCGAAATAAACAAAATGGAATTTAGTTGGGAGCGGAGGTTATGAAGCCTGCATATTACAAGTAACAGTCAAAAGATTAAATGAAAAAGCAGACAACAAACCGAAGTACTAACATTTGTATTGATGAATTTGAAATAGGAAAACGGTTTGTTTTGTAAAAAAAATCTCGAACCCGATAAATATAATTGCAGATTCAGATTGTTTCAGTAAGTCTCTGAGGACTATGTATTACCTACATTGTTGCTTATCACAACAGCTGAATAAGACGTTGTCAAACGTACACGATATCGCAACGGGCGACAATTCTGCTACTGACATAATATGGATCTAAGTATATTCAATTAATAACATACCTGAGAGTTTTTTAACGGTTACATTCCACAGGTCTTGAAGATCCTCTGACATTCTTGAGATTTGAGCCTCTTGAATCTTGAACACTCTCTTTATTTCGTCAGATTGCGATGTCAGTTTCTGTTCATTGACGTTTTTCAGTGTCTCAAAATCTTCTTTTAAGTTTTCTCTTTCTTCTCGTAAGGATGCAAGTTCATTGACTACATTCGCTTCGGATTTCCTGATATCCTTTTCAATAGTATCCAATTTTATTTCCAAACGAATCATTTTCTCCAACAATTGTTCTTCATAATGAAACTTTGAACAATGCGGTTCTGAACATTCCAATGCCCTAAATAGGATGAAAAGGAACAGCAGTTTAAACTGATTTGATAAATATGCGCCTGCCATTTTGTGTAAGCAAGTCTGTGCGATTCCGTGAAGTACAAACGCTGATATGATGTCGAGTAACAGAAGCCACTCACTCGCTTCTGTTTCTAATTAACAGCTGTATAACTTAGAGTTTAGTCAGAAATAATATATAAACTAATCTTGGCAGAGCTTACAAAATGATTACTGCGCATTTTATGATGAAAGCATCAACTTTGGCATAGAGACAGAACATTGCTAAGTGAAGCATCTCTGATATAATGAAACATTAAAATTATATCCTCGTATCTAACCACAGATTGCCACCATTCAAAATAAAACTTCAATGTTTGTTTTACGAATCCAGCACTTATATACTCTTAACTACACGCACATGCATTTATAAGAATAATAAAATACACATGTAAAGGATTTCCAACCATATCCAGGACTAGTGTAAACTGAAACACAAATCAATGCTCGTGATACAAAATGAGTACACAATAAATACTGAGAAGGATACAGTTAGCAAATGAAAATACAAGATGGTCGCTACCAACACTTATGGCGGTGACTCATAAAAAGCTATTTATTAAAACCTTTGAATTGACGCAGATATGAACATGTGATTTTATGTTCAATATTTAAAATTAGTGCAACTGCAAATGTTCAAGTTGAACCACAAATAATACATAGCTATTATTTACGTATGATAAAGGCAGGTTTCAGTCCACGTTTACCCTGGACTATTGTTTTCTTCAGGTATCAATCAAAAGAACTTCCATGGAATACGGATATCCAAACATTTCAATAATGCAACATTAAAAGACATACACCACTGCCATCTTAACCGATTAGTCCAATGATAAAACAAAACATTTAAACTTCATTGAAAAAAAAACACGAAATGCAGCTTTCACAGAACACAGTAAACTCATAAAACACGCAAAAAACAACAACAAGAATGGCAATAGTAATAATAAAGGAATATGACGTCACAAACACAAAAAGGGTTGACAGTAGGGCTACCGCCTTGGAACGGTCAGTGGCAAAAAGGCCACTGGGGATTTAAATCAGGTTCCAGGGTGAACCAAACCTCACATTTACCCTACTGTCATCCCAATTAAACGGGACAGTGTAAATAAAGAAATCCCCGCCATGAACTATTCTCTAACCAACAAGGCAGCATTAATAGGCAATATAAGTAAAACACGAAGATGCTCGTGTATATATAAATACAAAAAAACAATAGCCTAGAAAGCCACAAAGAAGGTACACGATGACTTGGCAGAAGCCAGAGCAATAAGAGAATAAACCATTGAGGGCACGACAATACCGCAGACAAACATCAAACGTCACCGTCCTTTTGGGCTTTAGGTAGACGTCACCACATATCTGACGAAAATATTATCCAATAGAAAAATAAGCGATTCACATACTTCATGGCAAGTCCACATAGTGTAATTGTCCAAAACGCCCTAAAAATTCCGGATCATACATGTATGTCCATGTTACTGTAGATATAATATCAAACAATTTCGATGCACGCCCTCAGTATAAAAAAAATTCTCGCTCGCTTCGCTCGCCCTACGCATAATGACTAATGAGTGGTTTAATTAACACATTGTTAAATCCTTTTATTTGAAAACGGACTTTTTTTATTCATACATGTCCATGTTACTGTAGATAAAATATCAAACAATTTCGATGCACGCCCTCAGTATTTTTTTTTTCGCTCGCTTCGCTCGCTTGACGCATAATGGCTAATGAGTGGTTTAATTAACAAATTGTTAAAACCTTTTATTTTAAAACGGACTTTTTATTCATACATGTATGTTCATGTTACTGTAGATAAAATATCAAACAATTTCGATGTACGCCCTCAGTATAAAACATTTCTCGCTCGCTTCGCTCGCTCTACGCATAATGACTAATGAGTGGTTTAATTAACACATTGTTAAATCCTTTTATTTGAAAACGGACTTTTTTTATTCATACATGTCAATGTTACTGTAGATAAAATATCAAACAATTTCGATGCACGCCCTCAGTATTTTTTTTTTCGCTCGCTTCGCTCGCTTCGCTCGCTTGACGCATAATGGCTAATGAGTGGTTTAATTAACAAATTGTTAAAACCTTTTATTTTAAAACGGACTTTTTATTCATACATGTATGTTCATGTTACTGTAGATAAAATATCAAACAATTTCGATGCACGCCCTCAGTATAAAAAAAGTTCTCGCTCGCTTCGCTCGCACTACGCATAATGACTATTGAGTGGTTTAATTAACACATTGTTAAATCCTTTTATTTGAAAACGGACTTTTTTTTATTCATACATGTATGTCCATGTTACTGTAGATAAAATATCAAACAATTTCGATGCACGCCCTCAGTATAATTTTTTTTTTCGCTCGCTCGCTCGACGCATAATGGCTAATGAGTGGTTTAATTAACACATTGTTAAATCCTTTTATTTGAAAACGGACTTTTTTTATTCATACATGTATGTCCATAATTTTTTTTTCGCTCGCTTCGCTCGCTCGACGCATAATGGCTAATGAGTGGTTTAATTAACACATTGATAATTCCTTTTATTTGAAAACGGACTTTTTTACCCTATCAATGCACTACCGCAACCGTTTTATGAGGCTAGAAACGGACCCGAAAATTTACCAAAATCTTACGCCCCCCCTGAGCTGAAATCCTGGATCCGCCCCTGGACAAATACAAAACCCAAATAAGGATCATCTGAATAAGAAACATCCCAGGATGTACACATAATTGTACTGAACAACCACAGCAGTTGCAGCCAAAGAGAAAACCAATCCAGGGTACGACCGGAGAACCCGAATGACGAAAGCTCATGCACCTAACTCCCTTAAAGCTCTTTATGGTTGTGAACTGTGGTATGACATGTCAAAAAGTGATAAGTTAATGCTAGAACGTTCTCATCGCTTCTGCATTAAATGTATGCAATCAATTCATACTCGACAAGAACTGATATATGTCGAAAATCCATCAAATCAGAGAGGTAATATACCTGGATCCTTATGCATAACGCTTCTTAGCAATATCTTAAATTATGTCAGATTTCTTTTTGTGATTATCACAGCATTAGCAGAACTATATTTCACATTCGGCAAGATTGTGTGATGTTAGATATACTCAATACTATGAGTGTGGAGTGATTATCACAACATTAAAAGTAATATTCCACTATCTTTCACATTATGCAAGACAATGTGATGTGAGATTAACTCAATACTACAGAATGTGATTATCACAGAATTAGCAGTACTATTCCACTATCTTTCTGCAAGACTGTATGATGTGAGATATATAGAATACTGCAGAGTGTGATCATCACAACATCAACAGTTATGTTCCACTATCTTTCACTATCTTTCACATTCTGCAAGAATGTGTGATTTGCGATATACTGAATACTAATACTATGGAGTGTGATCATCACAACTTTAGCAGTTATTTTCCACTATCTTTCACATTATGTAAGAGTATGTGATGTGAGATATACTCAGTACTAAAGAGTGTTGGGAAAAATAAACTGTGATTACGGTCCATGATCTTTCACATTCTGCATAATTGTGTGACGTGATACCACAGTTAAGCGTGCTTTCATTTAATATAATATGTACATTAATAATTAACATCACCGTGTATATATAATATATGTCATGCTATAACCTTTCATAATATTGTATTATTTTGTGTTTATTGGAAATATAGTATGTAAATCTCCTATTCTCGAGGAAATACAGGAATAAACTAGATGGAATTACTATAAGAGCCGCTAATTAAATTTAAAATGTTGTGACATTAACATTTCTTTTTAGTTCGTTTCGATCAGTATTGTTGATGTACTGACATTTAAAAGAACATTGTCTGTTTTGACAATTTAGTGTTAAAGTTAGAAAACGTTAAATAATTGTGATTCTGTACAGTTATCTTCAATTTTGTTTCATAATGGCTGGGTGCGGATTCGATTACTAGTTTATTTCTAAACATAACATTTTAATAATATAATAACTTTGTAAATAAATGTTGATAGCAGATAACGGCAAAATTACACTACAAAACCGTTTATCAAAACTCTATGCAGGTGTTCAGGTCATAATACTAATGTGTATGTGCCGATTAAAAGTATAGGATTTTAATGGGTTCTTAATGGGTTCTTAAAATACCCTTGATTGAATATGCGTAAAATAAATTATGAATTGGTAACTCTTAATTTAACGCTCTATTTTTCTTTTGGATTTGGACTGGCTGGTTAAAGCCGTTTATACTGTATCGACTGGAGTTGGATCCTCAAAATATATATACTACATAATATACATTATCAGTAGGTTTAGAAACCGTGTACACTTGTTGTACAATTTGGCTCTTGTTGTGAGGTTAGCTACTTTAAGTGTTACTGTTTTTATTTTTTATTTTTTATTTTTTATTTTTTCATATCATATTCATTGTATATATGTATTATTGTTACTTTTTGTATTGTTGTATTGTCTGACTGCTTCCCAACTGGGAGGAAAATAAAGAATCAATTTATGTATTTTTCGCTAGTTTTCATACTTAAAGATGAATGGCCACCCTTTTTGTAGTATTACCAATTAACAAATTTAACACTTAAACATCATACGAACATTTCTTGATAGTCTCGGAGAGAAACATATATTGAAAACCGCTACTAAGTTGCATGTAAAAATAAGTATTATTTGCATGACGTAGATTCTACTTTTACCACTGCTTGACTGCACGGGGAAATGAGGTAGATCTGAATTGTATAGCTACACAACTATTGCCAGATAATTGATAAATACATTTACCTGTTCAAAGTTTTCTACGTCATCAAATAAAATCTTATTCTCGCTTTTCACAGATATTGCAATGTGTGAATTGTAAATATCTATTGTTGTGTATTGATTTCGATTTAAATAAACATAAACATGTTCATGAAACAAAACATGGCCGGAGAACTTTAAGAAAAACACTGAATTAACTGTTTATATAGTGTAGACATTTCTTGATATTCTTGACCACGGTCATCGCACAATTAAAGAGGAAAGCATAGTGGCGAACTGTAAGGTAGATTTGTACAGTGAGTTATAGCATCAAGACTGCTTATTATCACAACGCAATTACCTCCTTCTGAAACAAAAACAAAACGAAATACTTTGGAAGCATGTCTGGCATACAGTGCATCATACATAATCCCAAAGTCGTTATGCTAAAGTCTGGCTTCCTGAAGCATTCCATTGTTAAGTATTGCAATTATTGATAATTCCTTCGGAAATTGCTTGGAATGTTTATACAGTTATCACATGTGTGTTTGGGGAACAGTCAAAACTGTTTTCCCGAGGTGGAGGGGATGACAGTGTGAACTGTTTCCCGAGGCCGATAGGCTGTTTTATTACCTGATTAATGTTACTGTACGAAACAGTGAAAATGAAAATTTGTTTTATAATGGAAACCTATGGTGAAAAAAGCAACATGTCATCACGCAAACGAATTTTCATCACGTGAGGGAAAGAGTCGAAACTAAAGCCCGGTAACAGTTCGTTTTCACCGGGAACACTCTTTTCCTTAGTGAATTAGCAAGAAATGACGATATAGCATTTATATAGGAGATCAGGTAATAATATCATATAATGATGCCTTAAGGGATGCAATTGTGTCAATTTTGTGCATTTAGGCCATGCCAGTGAAGTTAAATCTTACCTTAAAAATTTAGTTTTAATTATCCCAGGTTCTTTTCTATTGGGTTTGAATGTTGAATTAATTCCATGTGTTCGCCATAAAAGGTTGCCCATATGTATAAGTCACGCACAAGATTTAACAGGCACTCTGGAATAATCTCCAACCGACCGACCTAAAGATCGACCGAACGAATGACCGACCGACCGACCGACCGACCAACCAACAATTCTAGTCAAGGTTAGCTGTTTTTCGTCAACATGCCGGGATCGAGGTACCATGTCGCTGCATTTGATAGTTTGTTAGGCATGGCATATATGTACGTGTATGTATGTAGACATGTATGGCACATACTGACGGTCAACGAAACTGCAACAGTAGAGTATATATATCGTGTTAACATGTATTGCTCAAGTTATTTATAATAATAAAAAAATGATATATAGGGTCCTATAAAAACCACATCGTCCGAACGTAGGTGGCATCGTAGGTCCGCACTGTACTGCAAACAAGGACTAGAAACTACAATGAAAGAGACAAAAAACAACAGAAAGGGTGGAGAAGACAGGGTTACCGTCTTGGAACGGTCAGTAGGCAATAAGGCCCACTGGTTAGCTTGAATTGATTTTATATGCGCACAATCCTCGCTATTATCCTGTCTTCAGCGCCCAAATAGACAAGACAGTGTAAACAAAACTACATCCCATCAAAAGGAATTCTCTAACAATAAAGTCCACATCCAGAGAAACTAACTAAAGATACACATACAAAATAATAAACATCTCAGGATGTATCCAGAATCGTACTGATCAACCATATTTTTGCATACCAAATGCATATTTTTGAATTGAAAGATATTAATTAACAATTGCAAACACTGATTGTTCAATATTCCTAAACATGGTGTAAAGCGTTCAGTTAAAGTAACACGGGTAGAAAACAAAAGTCACACATCTTGGTACTGGGTAAATCCAACCGTTTTACCGATCCTAGGAAATCATCCTCAAATCACTTTATTTCAGCAAGATAATGCCAGGCCACACACACCTAGTTACAAGTGACGTTTTCTTGCTGCAATAACGTGACGTTGGGTTGATTTCCTAGGAACGGTAAAACGGTTGGACTTGCACTATACAAAAATGTGTGACTTTAGTACACTAAGCACAATGTTTAGGAATTTTGAGACAACCAGTGTTTGAAATTGTTAAGTAATATCCTTCAATTTCAAAATATGCATTTCTTATTATAAATTACTTTCGCAATACAATTTCACACCCATTTAATCTGCTGGTGCGTTTTCGTTGACCGTCAGTATTAATCTGAAACCTAACTGTCCCCACTGACTTCATTGTCATCAGTTTCCAACTGCCATCCAGATTAAATGAAAGATTTATTAAAATCGTATTCATTCAATCAAACAGAATAAATTAAATCTTCATACTGCTCTCTAGTATTTTTTTCTTTTGTAAACCTGAAAGTTTTGATCACACGACATTTGTTTTAAATGAAGTAAGATCACATTTGAAAAACAAATCTGCTGTTCCAGCCATTAAAAGACTAATAGTTTTGCACTTAATTTAATACATATTTTAACCGATTTCTTTCTTTCCAGTCTTTCCAATCTCTGGTATGTTTAATTAACCCTACACATTCCATTTCCATTAAACTGTATATTTTGTTTACCGTATTGTTTCTAATTAGCGCTTCCCCTCTAATTACCCCCCCCCCCCCCCCCCCCACCCTAATCTTACCTTGAGGTGTAAAAGTGGTTAATATCCAAGAAAAGTGGTTAAAATCCAAGAAACAGTATACACACACTTATGAATTTAATTCCATATTTCAGTAACACAACATTTTTTAGCATTATATAAGGAAATTAAAACGTGTTCTGGCTTAGGAAAAGCGTTCTAATAAGCGCACCCCTTTCAGAAAATGTCACGCCTCCGGGGGCGCTAATTAGAAACAATACGGTATGTACAGTTAAAGTCTGGATAATACGAATAAAGAAGACGCAGTTCAGCACTTCGTCTTATATCTCATTTTAATCAGTTAGCGTTTTTAATAGTTGCGTGCTGTAACTTAATGTTCCACCTGTCCCCCGGAGTTAACATTTAAATTATCTTTTTCAAACGGACATTTAAACGGAATTTTAATAAATAAGGAACTACATCAATCACGTTTGGACGTTTAGCTTATAAATAAACCTTTTGCAACAGAAGCGGGACAGATAAATAAAGATAGAAAGGCAATTTCTTGACTAAAAAAAATACAGTGTTGAGGATATCATTTCCTCTTGAGCTGTCTATATTTTAAGATATAAGCAAATGAGCGTCTTTTTAGTGGGTGTATGTAAAAAAACAAAGCAACAAAAATAACAATTTAATCAAAGCAATGTACACAGGTGAATGTTTGTATTTTATATGTCAGGCCACTTCTGTATAACTAACTCTTGTGACTTCATTGTTGTGACGGACTTCATTTTTTCTTTTACTGTTCTAGCTTGGCCATAAACTGGAACTTGTACTATCAGTAATGAAACTAACGTTCCCGATTTTACCATTATTCATATTTAAAATAGAGTAAGGTACTATATAGTCTCATAATAGGATACCTACAAATAGAATTGCTGATAACAGTGAATTAAAACACTGTAATCAGTTCACAGTGAATCAACTCAACTAATTGACATTTGTTGAGCTATTATAAAATGTTTCGCAATTCTTAATAGTGTATGTAATAATGTCTCATAACTGTAATAGTTTTCCTTTGTTCCTGCTTATGATATATTACTGAAGACCCGTTCTATAACTGCCGGTTTAGTTCAGCCGTGCTATAACTGACATTTGGCAGGTATAGCACGGTGTACCAACACCCATTTGTAAAACCCATTAAAGCTGTGGTACAAAACATGTATAGCATATGTTCTCGTATATGTTATGTATACTGCACTCACGAGTCTCACACCCCTATTATCTACCCTGAACGCTCACGGACCTAGAGAAAAAGGTAAAACAGAAAATAAATATAGTTCTTTCTCAATTTTAGGCAATTTTTATTTTCTATGTTTTAGCATACATCTGCAGTGTAAAAGACAGATGATGCAGAAAATCCCATGTTGATATGAGGTTTCATTCAAATTTCAGAAGTGTTTGACCTAAGCACCACATATTCAGCCAGTGTACGAATTTTGTATTCTCCATAGGGGTCACATAAACATGAGCGAGAACAAACCCAACCTGGCTAATTTATGTATTTTATTGTTTTAAATTACTGGTATTGGCTATACTGAAGTTATTAAACCAACAACAATGTCTGCTGCCCAGCTTTGAAACTCAGATGTTGGAAAAGGCTGTACAGTAACCCTATGGGAAAATTAATTGAGGTGTGCGACCTGAACAATAATTAAACCAAAGGCAACATGCGGCTCTGTCAAGGCAATACGCTTATTTTAGAAAAAAAAACTGAAGCTTAATCTGATGTTTTTTGTTTGTTTTTTAATGTTTTTTTCTTTTCTGTTGTTATTTTCTCTGGATATGGACTTTATTGTTAGAGAATTTCTTTTGATGGGATGTAGTTTTGTTTACACTGTCTTGTCTATTTGGGTGCTGAAGACCGGATAATAGCGAGGATTGTGTACACATGAAATCGATACAAGCTAACCTGTAGGCCTTATTGCCTACTGACTGTTCCAAGTCGCTAACACTCTCTTCGCCACCCTTTCTGTTGTATTTTATCTTTTTCATTGTATAAATATTGCTCCTTGTTTGTAGTACAGTGCGGACCTACGATGCCATTGAGTTTTCGACGCTGTGGTTTCTATAGGACTCTATATCTCATTCCATTAGTCTTCCAGATCGTCTCTAGACCTGTAAAATAGCAAACCCGCCAACAACAGCCAACGTTTACAACATATGTACACCGTTTCTAAATCCACTGACATTTTAAATCGATTTTTGCATATGAAACACATTATGCATACAGAAAACTTAGCACATTTATGCGTAATGTACATGTTTATCCCAACACATTTCACTTTGTATTACTTTGTCCACTTTCTCGCCTCTCACCGCTGCGTGTTCGATTCTACTGGACCTCGTCTTGTAAGAAAGTGCTTTTTTTCGGATGACGGGAGGTAGACTGGTTCTACTCAGGAATATGTGGGTGGTCTGCCTACTCTACTAAAATCGCCGTCATACATACACTAAAATGTTCTGAAAAATAACGTTAACAAGAAACAAACAAACACACTTCGTACACCTAATATTTTTAAACCCTGATGTTATATGGCATGTTTACACATTTAAGTTATATGGCATGTAAACTCTATATTTAGCTGATTGGTGTTGTAGCTGCAAGAACGTATTCAATTGATAAACAAAGTAAGAGTATGTTTTAAGTATCTAAAGTACTTGTTTTATAAACCTTGTCCATGAATTCCTGAGTCATCCCTCAGACATTGGCTAAATAGATGAACAGTAAACACGCCATTCAATTTAATTTGGAAGATCTACATTTAGTGATGATAAAGCACGAATACATATCACGAAACCGGTGTCATACTTTGGCATACTTCTTTACAGATGGCCTCATGATGGATGACTTATCTTTGTACAATGATAAATAATTGTAAACCACACTATATTGCACCAGGAGGGAATACATTGCTCTTTGTACTGGTAAGGAGGCATGAGATAAGAGAATATCCAAACAAATGACGATATAATGTGATTATAAGCCTGTTGGGGTGTTGCACCACCAGATTTCATTTAAATTGTAGCATCATCATGGCGTGGCGCAGTCGGCAGCGAGGCGGATTTGTAACCGGAGGCACCGGGTTCAATCCTCCGTGGTGCCACTGAGTTTCGTCGGTGTGTTCATTGGCAAGACACTTTCCTTTAGCCTCGTCCGTCGGATGGGGACGTAAACCGGGCGGTCTCTTGTATCGGACTATCCTCCGAGCACGTTAAAGAACCATAGGAATCTATTCGATAATAAGAGTAGGGCACGGTTCCCGGATTCCTATGTATCATTCCCCTCTCTCTGGGGCGACTCTAAATAACCTATACTGTGTTGATGAGCCGTTAAACAACACTCAATTCAATTCAATTCATTATGATACTATTATGGTTCTACAATTTAAAGTAGTAATCCCACCAACAACAGCCAAATTATGTAAACATTTGTACAACGTTTCTAAACCTACTGACGACGAGGTATATGTATATATATATAACTTGCATAATTTAAGAATCCAAACTCTGAATATAAACGGCTTTAACCAGCCATGCCATAGCCCAAAACTGGAGCATTGAATCACGAGTTACCAACTCATAATACATTTTACGCATTTTCAATCACGGGTATTTTAAGAACCCGTAAACCTATACGTTTAATCAGCATACATACATTATTATGAGATGAACTTCCGGATAGAGTTTCGATAAACGGTTTTGCAGTGTAATTTTGCCGTTGTTTGGTGTGATGGTCCAAACAAGCCGAGTATGGACAGATGCAGAGCAAGGATATATTGATATATATGAAATAATAAAGGTCGTATAGTTCAATAACCAGTGATATTGAAACACGAGTCAGTCATTATAAGATTATTTCATAAAATAGGTCAACAGCCGTTAACAGTTCAAACACATGTATGTTCAAACGATCGAAACCACATATACAATACTTGGATTTAAAAAATCCTTCTTAAAGGCATTATGACAGAATATCTGCACTTCAGTGCTTATTTTCAAGTAATTAAAATGAAGTCTCCCGTGACATTGTTTTTACATCCGGGTCTCCTAATGATCTAGTTGTTATATCCAGGTAACAACAAATGTATAAGTATACAAGTGATATGTTAATAAATGAGAAAGTATGTTTCTGCTCTACGTTTTAGGTCACTGACCCAATTTAAACACAAATTCACAGACATCACACATTTTCACTATTTATACCGTTTAGAAGACTGTGATTAGTGTTTCAAGGTCATACATAGAGGCTATGGTCGGATGGAAAAGATTCTGCGTTTGAAACCGTATAGTCTCGCACCGCTGCGAATTCGAATCCCACAGTACTGGTTTTCCCCGGGAAAAAGTGGGTGGTCTGTTTCGACCTTTAAAAACTCGACCGTAAATATATAGTCTAACAATGTGCTGAAAATGGCGTTAAAACATCCAACCAAGAGACCAACATTTGAGACTGCGCAATATGATTTTAACATCAAGTAGCGAAGCACTCACAGTTGGGATCCGATAGCCCTAACCTACTTGATTGATGTCATAGAAAAATAGTCTTATCATTCTTGAGAAAATGTCGTTTAAGAGTATCCTACATACATCAGTCTATACACACATGGTTCCCTGGGTGAATATATTTATTCTGGTTGACAGTCTAGTGTAGAGGAATTTTGTTTTCTTCAACGTACGTGAATTGTTTCTGATAAGAATATTGTTGAATGTTTCCCCATATGTGACTATGGGGAGGGAGATGCCGCCATTCATATGTAAATGTGTTTTGTGACATGTTACTTAACTTGTTCATATATATGAATCTAAGTGAAATAAAGAAGCTGAAGTTGAAAAGGTGGTACAAACTTGATTCTTCATGGTAATGAGGGCAAACTATAAATGTGATGATAGATAACTTTATTCATCCAAAAGACAAAACATGTCTATGAGTTACAAAACAATTTAAATATGGCAAGCAAGCGATTTTATAAACATAATTTAGATATTTTCACTAACCAGTATAATTAGTATTATCAATTATTAAATAATACACTACTTTTACATATCATACACGCGAGTATATAGACAATGTGTTCCCTTTCCCAAATACTGTTGCATTCAAGCGATCAGTAAACAGCTTGTCCCTCACTCCCTCACTCCCTACCACCCTTACAAAAAACCGGTGTAATTCTTTGCATAGATCTCATTTCTTAATATTTCTTAATCTGAACGACTTATAAATATATTGTCCTAAACATCGATGTACCTTCGTACTGTTTGACGTCATGAGATCTTTTAACTTCAACATGTTTGGGTGTTTCCAAAAATATTTCTTTAAATATTGTTTTCTAAGGCTATAGTAAAGAGGGCATTCAAACAATGTCATTAGTGATGGTTGGTTAAATGGTGTTTTACGTCATTTTCAGCAAATATTTAGCTATATACGACGGTCGATATGTTCATGGTGAGGCAGACAACCCATTTTCACCTGGGTATAACCAGTACTGTATAGTATACTTCCCATCATATGTAAGCATCGACACTTTCTCAGATTGCTTAAAGTTTACTTAAAAACAAGGAGGTACCATAGGTGTGGGGCATTTCTCTCACATGGGAATTCAGCTAGACTAGGGCATAACTAGCAACATTTGTCGAATATTACCAAATTAGTATATGATTTATTTGTAATGCAAATATCAATTAGTACTCAATTAAGATGATCGACACATTATATATTGTTTACATAGTGTACCGTTTCATCTCTACACAATTATATAGTTAAGTGGAATATATTGTTTTAATCCAGAAACAATCCATCTGAGGGATATGAAGACTTCATCTTTCAAATGTTGTTTACTCCATTCAGGCTTACGCCTAATACTTTACTTCCAGATACTTGCAGCCTTCAGCACCTTGCAGTTTTCTAAGTTTGCAATATGTGCGGTGCTGCTTGCAGATTGTTTTCAATAGAAATCCGCGACTAAGCCGTATAACAGTCATACGAACACGTGCTATTTCACAACTGTGATTTTTGAAAAAGTCATTTGTGATTGTATGATTAATTTAAAATAATTAAATTGAATTGAATTGTGTTGAACGGTTCATCAACAAATAATAAATCATTTAAAGCCGCCCTAGAGAAAAGGAAAAGATACATGCTACACCATTTTGCCTCATCTATACATATGTGGCCTTTCATAGCGATATGTATCTCCCCCAGCCCCTTCCACACCCTGCCTAACAACCCCATTAATGTATCATTATGAACCATTGTGTTTTCTTTCATTAATACGTTCAGCAGACATAAATTACTGAATTACTGTAATGGTTTCAAAAGTGAGAAATAACGTTGCGTTCAAATATGTGTAGAGATGCAAATTTCATTGCATTTACGAAGACGTTTTGGTTAATAATGGTATGTTTGGTGTGGATTTGCCGAATCTGTTAAGGTAGTTGTAACACTTTTCCTGTTTATTCGTGAAGAAGGCCAGGTGCCCTAAAAGTAGGTATAAAAGTCGAACAGGAAATGTAGCATTCAAAGAACACAGTCAACCAAAAGGCACGCATACAAAAAAAAAAAAAACTACAAGGAAAAAACAAAATATCCGACACAAATGGTTGGCAAAAGGGTCGCTTGGGCCCTAATGTTAACTAACAAATGAAGAATAAATGTATTTTCGGAAGATTTCAAGAATGGATTCATACTAATATATCGCATGTACCTTAATGCATTAGTGACCAAAGAGAGTCGGAAGATTTCGAGAATGGATTCATACTAATATATCGCATGTACCTTAATGCATTAGTGACCAAAGAGAGTCGGAAGATTTCAAGAATGGATTCATACTAATATATCGCATGTAGCTTAATGCAATAATGACCAAAGAGAGTCGGAAGATTTCAAGAATGGATTCATACTAATATATCGCATGTAGCTTAATGCAGTAATGACCAAAGAGAGTCGGAAGATTTCAAGAATGGATTTATACTAATATATCGCATGTAGCTTAATGCAATAATGACCAAAAAGAGTCGGAAGATTTCGAGAATGGATTCATACTAATATATCGCATGTAGCTTAATGCAATAATGACCAAAGAGAGTCGGAAGATTTCAAGAATGGATTCATACTAATATATCGCATGTAGCTTAATGCAATAATGACCAAAGAGAGTCGGAAGATTTCAAGAATGGATTCATACTAATATATCGGACGTAGCTTAATGCAGTAATGACCAAAGAGAGTCGGAATATTTCAAGAATGGATTCATACTAATATATCGCATGTAGCTTAATGCAATAATAACCAAAGAGAGTCGGAAGATTTCAAGAATGGATTTATATTAATATATCGCATGTAGCTTAATGCAATAATGACCAAAAAGAGTCGGAAGATTTCGAGAATGGATTCATACTAATATATCGCATGTACCTTAATGCAATAATGACCAAAGAGAGTCGGAAGATTTCAAGAATGGATTCATACTAATATATCGCATATACCTTAATGCATTAGTGACCAAAGAGAGTCGGAAGATTTCGAGAATGGATTCATACTAATATATCGCATGTACCTTAATGCATTAGTGACCAAAGAGAGTCGGAAGATTTCAAGAATGGATTCATACTAATATATCGCATGTAGCTTAATGCAATAATGACCAAAGAGAGTCGGAAGATTTCAAGAATGGATTCATACTAATATATCGGACGTAGCTTAATGCAATAATGACCAAAGAGAGTCGGAAGATTTCGAGAATGGATTCATACTAATATATCGCATGTAGCTTAATGCAATAATGACCAAAGAGAGTCGGAAGATTTCGAGAATGGATTCATACTAATATATCGCATGTAGCTTAATGCAATAATGACCAAAGAGAGTCGGAAGATTTCGAGAATGGATTCATACTAATATATCGCATGTAGCTTAATGCAATAATGACCAAAGAGAGTCGGAAGATTTCGAGAATGGATTCATACTAATATGTCGCATGTAGCTTAATGCAATAATGACCAAAGAGAGTCGGAAGATTTCAAGAATGGATTCATACTAATATATCGCATGTAGCTTAATGCAATAATGACCAAAGAGAGTCGGAAGATTTCGAGAATGGATTCATACTAATATATCGCATGTAGCTTAATGCAATAATGACCAAAGAGAGTCGGAAGATTTCGAGAATGGATTCATACTAATATATCGCATGTAGCTTAATGCAATAATGACCAAAGAGAGTCGGAAGATTTCAAGAATGGATTCATACTAATATATCGCATGTAGCTTAATGCAATAATGACCAAAGAGAGTCGGAAGATTTCGAGAATGGATTCATACTAATATATCGCATGTAGCTTAATGCAATAATGACCAAAGAGAGTCGGAAGATTTCAAGAATGGATTCATACTAATATATCGGATGTACCTTAATGCAATAATGACCAAAGAGAGTCGGAAGATTTCAAGAATGGATTCATACTAATATATCGCATGTAGCTTAATGCAATAATGACCAAAGAGAGTCGGAAGATTTCGAGAATGGATTCATACTAATATATCGCATGTAGCTTAATGCAATAATGACCAAAGAGAGTCGGAAGATTTCAAGAATGGATTCATACTAATATATCGCATGTACCTTAATGCAATAATGACCAAAGAGAGTCGGAAGATTTCAAGAATGGATTCATACTAATATATCGCATGTAGCTTAATGCAATAATGACCAAAGAGAGTCGGAAGATTTCGAGAATGGATTCATACTAATATATCGCATGTAGCTTAATGCAATAATGACCAAAGAGAGTCGGAAGATTTCAAGAATGGATTCATACTAATATATCGCATGTAGCTTAATGCAATAATGACCAAAGAGAGTCGGAAGATTTCAAGAATGGATTCATACTAATATATCGCATGTAGCTTAATGCAATAATGACCAAAGAGAGTCGGAAGATTTCAAGAATGGATTCATACTAATATATCGCATATACCTTAATGCAATAATGACCAAAGATAGTCGGAAGATTTCAAGAATGGATTCATACTAATATATCGCATGTACCTTAATGCAATAATGACCAAAGAGAGTCGGAAGATTTCGAGAATGGATTCATACTAATATATCGCATGTAGCTTAATGCAATAATGACCAAAGAGAGTCGGAAGATTTCGAGAATGGATTCATACTAATATATCGCATGTAGCTTAATGCAATAATGACCAAAGAGAGTCGGAAGATTTCGAGAATGGATTCATACTAATATATCGCATGTAGCTTAATGCAATAATGACCAAAGAGAGTCGGAAGATTTCAAGAATGGATTCATACTAATATATCGCATGTAGCTTAATGCAATAATGACCACAGAGAGTCGGAAGATTTCAAGAATGGATTCATACTAATATATCGCATGTAGCTTAATGCAATAATGACCAAAGAGAGTCGGAAGATTTCGAGAATGGATTCATACTAATATATCGCATGTAGCTTAATGCAATAATGACCAAAGAGAGTCGGAAGATTTCAAGAATGGATTCATACTAATATATCGCATGTAGCTTAATGCAATAATGACCAAAGAGAGTCGGAAGATTTCAAGAATGGATTCATACTAATATATCGCATGTAGCTTAATGCAATAATGACCAAAGAGAGTCGGAAGATTTCGAGAATGGATTCATACTAATATATCGCATGTAGTTTAATGCAGTAATGACCAAAGAGAGTCGGAAGATTTCAAGAATGGATTCATACTAATATATCGCATGTACCTTAATGCAATAATGACCAAAGAGAGTCGGAAGATTTCAAGAATGGATTCATACTAATATATCGCATGTACCTTAATGCAATAATGACCAAAGAGAGTCGGAAGATTTCAAGAATGGATTCATACTAATATATCGCATGTACCTTAATGCAATAATGACCAAAGAGAGTCGGAAGATTTCAAGAATGGATTCATACTAATATATCGCATGTAGCTTAATGCAATAATGACCAAAGAGAGTCGGAAGATTTCAAGAATGGATTCATACTAATATATCGTATTAACCTTAATGCAATAATGACCAAAGAGAGTTTATCTCAACTGACCATTACATGTCTCAAGTCAACAACAAGTCACGACTTCTAAAAGAAGATTGGTGGACAGTTGTATATCACTTTGTACGTCTATAAATGTTGTGGTCAGTAGAACTTGTGGTCAGTAGAACTTTGTTCAGGTTTAGCACATAAACGAAAAGGAACGGTAGGTTTGACGTTTTATAGTTATTTGCCTATTTTTACAGAAGGATACCTATTATTTGTATGTCTTATGCATTGTATGCTTTATAATTTTAATATAAATCTAAGTATTTGTATTCGAACTGAGTTTTATATCTCCTGTTATTGGTTCCTTTTAAAAAAATATACATGACGCTAATGCTGTAAGTTTTTACGAAGCTAATGCTGCTACATGTTCCTATGACTCGTTTGCTTCATGTTTTCTATGACTCGTTTGCTTCATGTGTTCACAAACGCATCCGTTTAGTATGTGACACGCAATTTTGAAAGGAAAACATTCCTATCTATATTTCTTCTTCTTCTTTTCTCGTTGATGCATTTATATGGTTGTATATGGTATTTATTAAGTTTATGATAATCACACCTGCGTGTATCATCTTCGGCATAGATTCAAGTTATTCGGAGGGAAAAACGTTATTCAGGATAAAGTAAACACAGCTGAATCGAATTAGAGATAGTAATCAGATCAGCTCAGGTGTGTAGATATGCGACAATTGCGAGTACATAGAATGGAAAGGGGCACTGCAATTTTGACTCATCTACGGGAGTACGAGATCATGCCATACAGGTGGACAAAAATGCCAAAATAAGCTATTTGGTGACTTTGCTAGAGTTTAAAATTGCTATTTTTGGTATATACATATACTAAAGGAAAAAGTAAACGCAACTCGGGAATTTCCGCAATATAATTTACATACTTTATTCCACGTAATATTCCAGAGAAATCACATGTGTTTTGTAAAATAAAGGCTGCAGCTAGTTAGAGAAAGGACAAACTGTGCTGTTGTAGACTTTTTAATCACGTTACAATGTGTAACACGGAATTCATAAATGTTGAATTTCCGCTTTGAAAGTTTGAGTCATTTAATGTAAAGAGATTGCAAAATGTTACATCCTAAGTTTGCTCACCTGCCTGAGCCAAACGCGTATAGTATCATAATAAAACACTGAAGGGATAACAATTTAGTTTAAACTTATTTATTTTACATCGATTGTTACGAAAGCTGTATGAACGTATTTGAATTACTCCCGATGTCTTCTTGGGTAGAACCAATATTAACCAAAATCTCGCTAAAATCGCCCAAAACGTTGGGGTGATTTCAAATGTCCTATTTTCCCCAGGCCCTGGTTCTGGATCCGTGTAGCATAGCGTAACGAAGACATCAGCAGCTGGTCGGGTGACCTAGGTTAATCCAGGCGGTTCCCCTATTAGCAAACCGTTTATGTTGTTGTGCCGTCTACTTTGCTTCTAGTTTTCCATGTATGTGTTCTGCGATTTGTTTGCGTGTATTCACTTGGTAGTGTTCTGCGATGTGTTTGCGTGTATTTACTTGGTGGTGTTGTTTGCGTGTATTCATTTGGTAGTGTTCTGCGATTTGTTTGCGTGTATTGACTTGGTAGTGTAGTTTGCGTGTATTCACTTGATAGTGTTCTGCGATGTGTTTGCGTGTATTCACTTGGTAGTGTTCTGCGATTTGTTTGCGTGTATTCACTTGGTAGTCTTCTGCGATTTGTTTGCGTGTATTCACTTGGTAGTATTCTGCGATGTGTTTGCGTATATTCGCTTGGTAGTGTTCTGCGATGTGTTTGCGTGTATTTACTTGGTAATGTTCTGCGATTTGTTTGCCTGTATTCACTTGGTAATGTTCTGCGATTTTTTTGCCTGTATTCACTGCGTGTATTCACTAGGAAGTGTTCTGCCATTTTTTGCGTGTATTCATTTGGCAGTGTTCTGCGATTTGTTTGCGTGTATTCACTTGGCAGTGTTCTGCGATTTGTTTGCGTGTATTCACTGGGTAGTGTTCTGCGATTTGTCTGCGTGTATTCACTTGGTAGTGTTCTGCTAATTGTTTGCGTGTATTCACTTGGTGGAATTGTGCGATTTGTTTGCGTGTATTCACTTGGTAGTTTTCTGTGAATGCTATATTTCATTTTCGTCTTTTAAACATACTTTAGAGGCTCTACCTATATCTTTTTGTCCGCCAATTGATATAAACTTTACTTAATTATAAAGAGGACTATGAAAAAGGTAAATGGCAATAATTTCACCCCATGTAATATGCGTTTTGCTGGGGGAAAAACAGGATTGAAAAGATCGGATTTTTGAAATTGTATTCGTAATTGTTTTAGACAAGCCGATTGCGGAGATTTTCCGATCTTATTCGTTTACAATCGGAACTGCCTCGTCGGATTGGCGAAGAGTTCCGATCGATTCGTTTACTATCGGAATTGCCCCGAATAGTTTGTTTTCGTTCAACTGAATCGCATTGCGCATGTCCGAGAAAATCGTAAAAACTCGTAGTTCTCCGGCGGGAATAAAAGACTGGGCAGCATTTTATTCAAGATATTGTTTTGGTCATAATTAATAATTTACAGAACTGGAATACGAACCATGCTTCTTCTTAGAATACTCATAAAATAGCTTTGTATACATTTAAATGCAGTAATATTGAGTATTTAATATTTTACATTAAAAATCGCGTAGATATAGGTAGTGCCTCTTTTTAAGTAAAGTTTAAATATGACTAAAATCATAACAAAATGTATTTTTTAGACATCAGGACTCATCATGAAGCTGACCATTACGTTACTGGTACTCTTACCCCTGGTATTCGCCGCACCCCAGAAGAAGTTTGTGCTCGACTCAATAAGTAAGTCTTCTTTATTACAGGTAAATATTAGTTAGACAAACGGTAGTCAATGTACTATTCTTTCCAAATTCCATTAGGCTTAGAAAAGTCCGTGAGGAATCAACAAGTTCGGGAAAACGAAATACTGCATATAATGTTTCTCAGCAACATTCCATTAATATGATATATTAATTAAGAAATACGTTTGAATATATTTGTATATTAATTCTTATATTGCTTGCCATTTCACTTCCGTGAGGGACCGCCTTGGTGGCGTAGTAGTGGGAGAGAGTCCGTCTCCATGAGAGAGGTTGTGGTTTCAATCTGCGGCTGGTCATCATAAAGTCTTTATCAAAATAGTACGTGTTGCTCCCTTGCGTGACGTTCGTCATATAAAGGGTACTAGTACTTGGACTAGTTGGCACGATATATGGATAATGTGAATGGGTGGGCATCATGTAAAGTGTCTACGGCGTGATATGTTGAGCATCGAGCTCATTGCTACACGTAGACATAGTTGTGATAGGACGGAAAATAGTGTTAAAAGCGACGATAAACCCCATATATTCACACAGTGCACCCATATATTCACACAGTGCACCCATATATTCACACAGTGCACCCGTATATTCACACAGTGCACCCATATATTCACACAGTGCACCCAGTGCACCCATATATTCACACAGCCATATATTCACACAGTGCACCCATATATTCACACAGCCATATATTCACACAGTGCACCCATATATTCACACAGCCATATATTCACACAGTGCACCCATATATTCACACAGCCATATATTCACACAGTGCACCCATATATTCATACAGTGCACCCATATATTCATAGAGCGTAGTTTGCGAATAAAGTAAATACTGCAGATCGGGCATCTAGGTTAAGCATTCCATTATCATAACATATTAATTAAGGAAAACAATTGAATTTATTGTATAATCATACTTGTATTACTTGCCATTTCCTCTTTGTGAGCGACTGCGACGCAGGCGTAGGGGTAGAATACCCGACTACAAGTGACGCTGCTGGCGTATTGCCCGACTACAAGTGACGCAGGCGTAATCTACGGTAGAATACCCGACTACAAGTGACGCAGGCGTAGTGGTAGAATACCCGACTACAAGTGACGCAGGCGTAGTGGTAGAATACCCGGCTACAAGTGACGCTGGCGTAGTGGTAGAATACCCGGCTACAAGTGACGCAGGCGTAGTGGTAGAATACCCGACTACAAGTGACGCAGGCGCTGGCGTAGTGGTAGAATACCCGACTACAAGTGACGCAGGCGTAGTGGTAGAATACCCGACTACAAGTGACGCTGGCGTAGTGGTAGAATACCCGACTACAAGTGACGCAGGCGTAGTGATAGAATACCCGACTACAAGTGACGCTGGCGTAGTGGTAGAATACCCGACTATAAGTGACGCTGGCGTAGTGGTAGAATACCCGACTACAAGTGAGGCTGGCGTAGTGGTGGAATACCCGACTACAAGGGAAGATGACTGATAGATTGTTAAAAGCGCGCACACACACACACGCACGCACACACACACACACACACACACACACACAACACCAAGTCACAAGATGAATTCCAAATCGACTCTTTTCTATTTCATTTGTTTTCAATAATTTGAATAACTGTTTCAGGTTAATATTTTTAATAATGTATTTCATCAAAGAAAAAAACAGCCAAAATTAATATGTATATCATTTTTACTATTTGTTATGATCAAGTGCAATTCAAAACAATTCAACACAATTGGCTCATTTCGGAACGTTGCTAGCTACTTGTCCCCTATGTTTGCTTGGATATATACTATTTTAGTTTGTTTGAGTGTTCATTCCATATCAACATTATATATTTTACATTACAGCCGGAATTTTGAATACAGACGCCCTAAAACAAGATTTGCAATTAATGGTTGATGCTATCGGCAGTGACCCATCAGAACAGCTGTGCGAACAGGAATGTCATAAGATTGCCGGAACAGGATTATTGTCGCATTCATGTCCTCTACTCTGCCATTCGTAAGTCGTGGTATTGTCCATTCATGTCCTCTACTCTGCCATTCGTAAGTCGCGGTATTGTCCATTCATGTCCTCTACTCTGCCATTCGTAAGTCGCGGTATTGTCCATTCATGTCCTTTACTCTGTTATGCGTAAGTCGCGGTATTGTCCATTCATGTCCTCTACTCTGCCATTCGTAAGTCATGGTATTGCCGCATTCATGTCCTTTACTCTGCCATTCGTAAGTCGCGGTATTGTCCATTCATGTCCTCTACTCTGCCATTCGTAAGTCGCGGTATTGTCAATTCATGTCCTCTACTCTGCCATTCGTATGTCGCGGTATTGTCCATTCATGTCCTCTACTCTGCCATTCGTAAGTCGCGGTATTGTCCATTCATGTCCTCTACTCTGCCATCTGTATGTCGCGGTATTGTCCATTCATGACCTTTACTCTGCCATTCGTAAGTCGCGGTATTGTCCATTCATGTCCTCTACTCTGCCATTCGTATGTCGCGGTATTGCCACATTCATGTCCTCAACTCTGCTATTCTTAAGTCGTGGTATTGTTTTCGCTCTCACGTCCGATGGTCTGTTATACGAAATAAATACTGAAAAGGGAATCCCTTGGAAACAACAAACACAAACAAGAGATAAATGTATCAGTCTCTCTTTTATTGAGTCTGTTCGTGAGAGGTAATGTAAAAATACAACACCTCTCACGCCTACTAGCACCGGCCTAAGCCATATTAAAGCCACACATAGTGGGCTTGATGATCACAAAGGACCAGTAAGTTTGAAACTATATAGCAAGAATGCTTGGGATTGTATTGGGGATGAGCACTGTGATCAAGGTCAAGGTCGCTGATACTAAAGGCAAAACTGGTTTATGGACATTAACTTCAGTTAGGAATGTAACTTGATGTGTGGGTTACTTATATAGTAAGGAAGCTTCGGAATGTGAGATCACTTGGGTCAAGGTCGGGCGACGTCACACTTGTGGTTTTTGGGCAATTCGAACGAAATTTGGTGTGCATGTAGATTATATGGAAAGGAAGCATTGGATTGCATTTGAGGTCACTGGGGTCGAGGTTGCTGTAACTGTAAAATGAAAAACCCTAGGTTTAATCAATATCTTTAGTTACGGATGAGAAATTAGGATGAAAACGAAAATTAAGTTCAATCCACTTTCTTGCTTATGTTGATTTGCGAGTATTCAAGTTACGTGGAAAATAAACTGCACGCCAATCAAAATTGCTGTGTTTCTCTTTAAATAAATTATGATATTATTATATGAATAACATTCTTCAATTAAAATATGTTTTAGTTTTAAATTTTACGTTACTGATATAAATGAAATGGGGTGTTTCGTCCCGTTAACACATACTATTAGGTTATATTAGGACAGCAATCTCAGAGGGAGATGAGACATTCCCATTTCCATCAGACATGTCTCTACCAGGGAGCAAACCCACTGTGCCATTACATGGTCCCGCCTTAATTCCATTAGCGATGGGAAAGCTTATATTAGCAATATTAGCAGGATTTTATAACGGATATTCCGAAAATGAAACACGTTTAAAACATTTTTTACTGAAAAAATGTGATAACCTGCTTAAAATTACATATTAAATGTTTTAAATTTACAATATGCAAAAGTTTTAAGCCGAAATTAACGTTTTATTTCATACCCCTGCCAACCCCGTTTTCGCTTCTTGAGTAAGGGGTTGGATGGGGTATGAAATTAATACTCGGACCACGTCATGCTACCGAGGCCGCTCGCGTTACTGGCATAGTTATTTAAAATAAACATAGTGTAAGCATATATGTCGTATTCCTGTTTATTTTAAATTAAATATGCATTTTTAATTATTTTCCAGATTCCAAGAGTTGGTGCACAAATTTCAAATCGCTCCCCCAATGACAACTACGGGCATCTCGGCTTAAACGGCAAATAACGATATGCATTAGTATTATTTATTTTATAATGATATAAACAAAAATCAATTGTTTGAAACATAATGAATAAAATTTGAAAACAATATATTTCTTTACCCTACATTTTTTCCCGGTATACCGGTATACCTTTTTTTCCGTTTCATTCAAGCATGACCTTCAGTAGTAAATGATATACATTTAAATAAAATAATATGGACCAAATATGTATTGTTTCCAAACAAGATATCTCTGTTAGATAGAAGGATATATCTTTAACGTAGAAAGATATTTCATTAAAATGTCTCTTTATACTTGTTACATTAACTATCTCTCTGGGAAGGGTTTAAACTAATGTTGGTAGAACTTGTTACCCGACCCATTTGTCATTATAATATTTCTATTGTATGTATGTGGATATTATTCTGTCTGTAAAATATTGGCAATACAATATGTTTAAATCAAATCAACTATCTCTCCAGCTTAAAGCTACACATTCTAGATTACGGAGATTTGTTTCTACTTACAGAGATATCTCTTTTGCTTAAGGAAATATCTTGTTTGAAGAAATACGCAACCCCATAAAGCTAAAACTCGGACAATATAACATTGTCTTTACATGTAAAATCATTAATTATAAACTTTAATGTTTAAATAAATAATTAATTAATAAATAGTTTAATCTTAACAAAAGTATTAAAAAAGCTAAATAATAAAACGTAATTGCAACACAAACATTTTCAAACTATTTGTTAAGCTTTCTTTGAAATATTTGTGAGATTAATGTGAAAGTTATATAAAATGCGTTGAACATTTTATATTTATGAGATATTGCCTTCAAGACTTCAAAATGTGTTGATCTGTGCTTTCATGAAGACATTCTAATTAATTAATGAATGTGTGGTGTGGACTTACCGAATCTATTAAGGTAGTTGTAATACGTTTTCTTCTTATTTCTTGTCAAATGACATTAAATTAGAGATAAAAGTTGAACAGGAAATGTAGCGTTAGCAAAAAAAACAACACACAGACAAAACAAACGACACTTACAAGGAAAAAGCACAGTGTGCGATACCACAAACACCAATAACACAAACAAGTTGAAAATAGTGGGACCGCCTTCAAACGTTCAGTGGCAAAAACGCCAACGAGGGTTATAGGCCTGGAGCCTAGACCCAAAAATTTCGATATTGTTACCAACTCAAGGGACAAATTCTACCATCACTTTTTGAAAAGAACAATGTATATAGATTACGTTTTTCCATGATAGCAATCTGGAATTGGTAGCTTATATAAAAAAATCGAACATTAATAGGTTATCATTGCAGCGCTTTGATGTCCATTTTTGAATCTCATGCTTGTGTGAATAATAATTGAGGTACTTTTTAAAGATGAAATTAAGTTTACAATTCATAGTTATATAAATAGTAAATAAGCTCTGTTTAGCACTGAATTCTGTTTAAAATCTCTATTTTGCTTCAAATTAGAAGTCAATTTACCCCCACCCACTATTGACACATGTGTATGCATTTAGTTTATATGTGTAAACTTGTAAGAATCAGTAATTTACAACCTTTCTACGATGATTTAAATAATATTATAATATGAATAAGGGATTGTTATGATTGATGAATGAATTGAAGTACTAAGCAATGTTCATGGCACTTACTCAATATGCCTGATAAGTAGAGACACATGCCAACCTGGAAGTATAAGCCTTCCTCAAAGTAACTACAACGTAAATATTATTAGCATGCTCTGATGCATAAATGACACAAACAGTCCAAAGGATTCTAGATAAGGGAACTGTGAGGTTTAAAACTGTTTATAACATTAGTCTATTTTGGGTGTATGAGTTATGTCAATACTTATTATGATTAAAACATTTGGATTATGTATTACAGATAAATACATGAATTAAACATTACAAATTTCAACATAATGTCTATTTTAATGCTTTTTAATTACAATTAATGTATATTTTAAGGATTTAAACACCTGAATTACCCCACCCATATACATCACAATGAAGAATTCTTCATATGAAATGTATTAATAGTATATGCATTTGCACGAACCATTTTTGTTTTACTAAAAAAAGAACCGATGAAAAATAATTGAATTGATTTGGGGTATTACGGCGTACCAACACAAACAGGTTATATGGCGCCAATAGGAATGAACATTCCAGACTCACTCTAATGAATATTCCAGACTCACTCTCCATTAACATCTACATAAAAACATACATAATATGCCTAGAACCTTCTCACATGCAGAACTGTAGGGTTACTGCAAATTCTCTAGTAAACTCTCCATTTCCCGCTGGAGCCAGATCATTGTTTTCTGCCACCACTGAAGTAACACCTGAAACAATACAGCTTTCACGATAAAGACCTTTAATGAACATGACAAAAATGATAAAATGAACATGCATTTGGGCGAATATTACCCCTCTGCCTGGATAAGCAGTGGTCTTAGTCTTCCCCGGGAACCACACGGCGTCGACAAAGAAAAATATTTAGGGTGATACCCAGATCACTGTACTATAACTACTAACCATGTCAACTATTTGGTGCAGTTGTTACAATATAACTAGTCGTGAGAATCATGGCTGTTATGGTAGTTACACACCATAAGAGCTACGATTCTCGCAGCTACAATATCACCTGCTTAGGATATGTATCTTAACATAGGTTGTGATGTTCTCCGTACTTGATTTAGAGTTTGGAATTAACGTAGGTTTGGGACTGTCAGTAAGCATCAACATTACCTTTGCGCACGCAAGTGAAAGTGGAATCACTATTACCTGAAAAAGGAGGTGTATTGCCAATGAAGAGAGAGAGAGAGAGAGAGAGAGAGAGAGAGAGTTGGGAGGGGAATGATACATAGGAATTTAGGAACCTGCCTTACTAACGAATAGACTCCTATGCTTCTTTAACGTGATGGGCGGGAAGAAAGCAATACACGGGACACCCTGGTTTACGTCCCCATCCGACGGACGAGGGTAAAGGAAACTGTCTTGCCCAAGAATACACCGACAAAATTCACTGGCGCTGGTGAGGCTTGAACCAGAGTCCTCTAGATTTCAAGTTTCCCATGATATCCACTGCATCAACAGGCTGTATGCCCTCAAGCAGGATGACGGCAATAAAATACATACAACTAACATGTTAATCCGTCATTCAGGTTATATCCAAGAATCTGGGTTCACATCGGTCACTCTTATCTAGCAAGTTATATAATCAAGTTCCTGTATGTCGAGTTGCAATATGCACGCAAGCCTTAAATATGCCCAGCTCATTGCTGTTTTGATCAATCTGGCAATTAAGGCTTTGGGATAATAAATACTCAGCACATATTATCTCATTTAAATAATATAACTTAATATGACAATATAGCTTACAATATAACACTTTTTAAACGGTTCCAGATAAGGATCGGTACCCAGTACATCAGGACAGCTCACATTCAGTGATCACGGTTAAATTTACAGATGTTTACTCTAAAAGCTGTCTGACATACAGGTGCTACTGCACATTTTGTATTACAAACACCTAAAAATAATCAGTTGAACCGTAAAATGCCTTTTTTCTTTTCTTTTTTTTGTCTTGAGTTGAAAATGTAGTGGTCTACTTTGTGATTTTATTCGTGGATGTATTCAATATGCGATGTGTAAACATGGTAAAAGGCAGAATATGCTTATCAACATATAAACTGGAACATTTGACGAAGCACTCGGAAGCTTTCATCTTAGAGAATTACGCTAACAAATCAATTGAATAACATTAATCTGTACATACTATGCCGAATAAATAGCTGTAACTACTTACTCTGCATCCCCTACACGCTGAGCCGACGCCGCTAAGCACAACACAGGAAGTGTGCAGATTCAGATGGTTTATTTATATATTTATAGCACAGGTAATGTTTATGTAAACACAAAGAGTTATAAAGTCAGCGTGCCTTTTTAACATTTCTAATCAGTTGTTTCTATTAATGGCTGGGTACATCAGTTGATTTAATGCAAATTTGACGGTAATATTATACACAAATACTTGACGCAAAGTATCTATCATCTCCGTTAAGGTTAACAATAAGCATATTCTGGCTTTAAGTCTTTATAATGGAATAATTTATCAAAATCACATTCATTGCAGTTAGCTTAAAACTAATTTTGAAGTGATTTTATGAAAAGTGTACAACTTCAAGCCATAAACAAGAGACCCGCTGACATTGTCTCAAAGTGCTCTGATGTTCTAAAAAAAAATAATAATTCTTTATATACATCCTTAAAACCTACTGTCATCATTTGAACAAACTAGGTAGACACAGAGGACAGGGCCAAACTTGATTCCAGGCTTGATTCCAGGGTCATCATTTGAATAATTTGGTAGAGGAGAACAATCTTTAGCTATATGCAGCTTACAATACCTCTAGCTCTTGTACTTTCAGAGAAGAAGATGTTTCTAGACATTCCTACATAACTCTATTTAAAAGTTTGATCCCTTGACCGGGCGCAATTTGACCATAGGATCACCATTTTAGCAACATTGGTACATATTAATATTCTTATGCTTCTTGCATAGTATAACACCTCTAGCTTTTGTAGTTTCAGAGAAGAATTATTTTATGGACTTTCCTATATAACTCTGTGTAAAACTGTAACCCCTGGACAGCGCCACATTTGACCACAGGGTCACGATTTGATCAAAATTGGTAGAAATCCATAAGCTAATACTACATGCAAAATAGTAGACCTCTGGCTTTTGTTTCTTTAGTGAAGAGTTTTTAAAGATGTTTCTGTATGGCTCTATATAAATATATGACCCCTGGGGCGGAGCCAAATATGATCCCAGGATCAGCATAAACTTGCTAGTGGACCATACGCTTGTGCTGCATGCATAATATGAGACCTCTTGCTCTTACAGTTTTAGAGAAGAGTATTTTAAAGATATCCTGCATAACTCTATGTAAAACTGTTACCCCCGGGGCTGCGCCATATTTTATCCCGGTGTTACCATTTTAAAAATACTTGGTAGAGGACCCTAAACCTACGATACATGCAAAATATTAGACCTGTAGCTCTTGTAGTTTCAGCGAAAACGATTTTTAACAAAAAGAAACCTGATTTTTATTTAAAAGGGGGAGATAACTCTAATAACAGGAATCAACTACCGTGTTGCCACTGCTATCATGGATTTTTTTTTTCTCTACAAGGTACTCAATAACATGGTACTAGTAAAAATGTGTCCCTCGGGATGGTAACAAAAAATTGTATGGCTCATGGCCTATTACCCTATGATGTCCTCAAAGGACGGTAGCGTCTGATACTTGTCTTAAATCTAGACATACCGTTAATGGTTTGTTCTCTTGGTGCTCTGGCTTCTGCCTAGTCAGTGAGTCTTGCTTTGTGGCTTTCTAGGATTTTTTATATTCATATTTACATGATCATTTATGTGTAGTACTTATATTGCCTATTAATGATGCATTTATGGGGATGACAATTGGGTAAGAGTGATGTTTTTGTTCGTATGACTGTTTGGTGCACCCTAGAACCGTGTTTAAAACACCGGTGGTCATTTTGCCACTGATCGTTCCACAGCAGCATCCCTATTGTTTACATTTTTAGATGTTCCCCGAGCAACTTTTTATGGGGTGTATGTGTCTCAACTTATTCGTGTTTCAAGAGCTGGTACTCGAGTTGAGGACTTTAATATTCGTAATCTTTGTATAACTAAAAAGCTACTCAATCAGGGTTACCGTTACCATAAACTTCGTAAAACCTTTGCAAAATTTTATTTTAGAATATTTATTTTTGCCTTTTTGTTTGTCTGTTTGCGTGTTTGTTTCTGTGTTTTGTGGTTGGCTGTCCTCCTTGAATGCTACTTTCCCTGTTCGATCTTTTCATATTTCTTTAATCTAACATTATATATAACGGGGCTTTTAATGATCTTGGTGAGGAAGTTAGGACTGGCAGTGTTAACATTACAAATGTTGGTATTGTGTTGTCAGAGTATGTAAAACAAAAACATCTGGTTAATTATCTTCACAAGGGTAAAAATCAGGAAAATATTTTTAAAAGTGACCTTAACATGGGTAATAATAGAATTACCAATGTCGCTAATCCAACAGATTCAGATGATGTAGCAACAAAACAATTTACTTTAAGAAGAATAAGAAAGACTATAGACGATTATAATATTGAAAAAAATCCAAAAATTATTAAATATTTGACAACAGGTGTTGATGATTAAATCAAGTACAAAAACAGTTACAAACAAACCGTAAGAACATGATTGATATTAAAAAAAGTTTAAAAGATGAAATAAAACATTAAGGTGATGCTTTAAAAGAGTTAGAAAAAAGAGGGTGGATTGGAAAATGATGAAAGCTATAAAAGATTAAGTGAACAAATAAAAAGTGGTATTGAACGTATTAATTAATACACGGATAGCAACAATTAATCACCAAATGGTGAACAACAATGAACTAGAAACTGCTATTAATGAGGTTTGAAGACAAATGAGAGCAGCCCAGGATGAAATTAGCAGAGCTATTGATAATGAAATAGCTCTTCTTAAATATCATAATCAAAAGTCTGATGGTCTCCACATAGCACTTCTTGAGATAATTAATGAGTTGAAAGTAAAAGTAGACAATGCAACCCGAATAAGTATTATGCGAGATAACGTTGGTTGTGTATCGTATCCAACGCAGAAACTACTTCAAAGAACCATTCGCCGTAAAAAATTACTAGACGCATTTACTCGTGTATTTAGCTCATTTGTAAAAAGCGGAGAATATGCTGCAGAACGTGCTGGTGGTACCGCCTTGCTCATTGTAAAACCCGGGCGCTATATAGTTATAGCAGACTTTACATATAAAATTGCTCCATAGCTCGCTGCAGAAGCTTTAAATTTGTTAATAGAAAATGGTTAACGAATACTAAAAGGAACATTTGAAAGATATTTTTCAAAATCTTATTATTTGACCATCCTTAAAGACATAAAATTCGGCACTACTCAAGTATTTAATATTGAAAAATCAAGTTTTAAACTCTTTTATTTAGGTAGTTAATTTAATAAACTAATATGTATAAAGGAAAAACAATGTATTATCGTCGGAAAAGGCTGCATCAATTAATAACTCTAACACAACGAGTAATTTTACAACTGTATTTGATAGACCATTAATATGAGACAAAAGGAAACAATACGTTTTTGGACTTGATACGATTAATTCTATGACTTACTCGTGGTACAATATTAGCGAGGATTGTAATAATATAGTGATACGGTATTTTAATGGAAATGATTGGAGAGATATTATTTTCCAAAATGGAAATTACAGTATGATTGTATTGATAAATATATAAAAGAAACAATAGCTGTAAACGGTGATTTAGCTGCTGACTCACCTGTTCAAATAAGACTCGAGTTTGATTTAGCAAGTTTCAAATGCCTAGTTACTATTCATAATAATGTTATACTTGATTTAAGGTAGACACATTTTTACATCTTAATTGGCTTTGACAAAGGTGCAGTCATTAGAGAAACTAATTTCGAAACTGTAGCACCAAACATAACAAATTATATTTTTATACTTATATATATTCATTGTGATTTGATAAGTAATTCTATTGTTGATGGATCATTTTGGGAGTTGGGTATTGTGAAGAAAATAAAACAGTCTTTAAAGTATTACTATTTACATAACTGACTTCTCTGGCACATTTTTATTCTTAACGGAGTCCACGCATCATTTCGATTTGTTTTAAAATAATTCATGTAATATAAGTTATATATGAAAAAATGAGATATAGGGTCCTATAGAAACCACAGCGACGGCATCGTAGGTCCGCATTGTACTGCAATCACTAAACATGCAGTGCGCTGTAAAACCAAAGGGTTATATCCTTTTCTGACGAACTTCCTGATTAAATTTGTAAAGCGGTCAGGAAACCCGTCAGACCCCTTTAACTTTCGAAGTTTATAGACCACATCTCCATAAAATGAGGGTTGTGATATGCCTAGTCGCAGAAGTGTTTTAAGGTTGGTGTTGTACTTTTCCAGCAGGCTCTCGTTGCGGCGGTAGAATTTAGAGAAAGATCTACGTAATTTGTGATAACGAAAACCCTGCTGAAGAAGTTTTCTTGTAACAAGTTGACACATGATTAGTATGGAAACCTATGCTCATTATATAAGTAGATAGATTAACCGAGGCTGGCATATTAGAAAATAGCAGGCAAGAAAGCGTTAGAAACTGCTGGAAAACAAATCTTGGAAAGTGGTTCTAAAAAACCTGGGGATGAAGTGGGGAAAATGGCTGCTGATAAGTTAGTTTCAGTTTTAAAACCTAAACCAAAAAGGTGGACTAATTTTAAAAGAACTTACATAGTCGGATAGCAATAAAGAAGATGTAGCAGAAGAAGATAAAAAAATACGAAAATTAATAGATTACTTTCTGGAATGGGAAATAATTATTCGCTCTTGAATTAAACGATTAATTAAAAATAATCTAACTAATAGTATATAGATGTTTCGACGTGAAAAATATAATACCCGATATGAATATGTGTCTATTCAGTTAGACACCCCTATAACAAGACCAGGAAATGCTACAAGACAAATAAAAGGTGGCTACCAATTTACACTAAATTACAGAAGTTCTTACTTTGATTGGTATAACGCATATTTTAAAATAAGTTTTTAGGTAAACACGCTTGGTGATGTAGCTGCTTTGTCAATCATAGAATTGCTTTAATTAATGGTGTAGCTTCATTAATTAATCAAATGCAAGTAAAACAAAATGGACAAATAGGTTATGATAAAAATAATCTTCACAGATTTGTTAATGTCAAAAGTTTGTTTGAAATGTTTGAGATTATGCAAAAAACAACCGGAACAAAAGAATACTTTTATTTAGACACTACAGCTTCATCGGAATCCCGAAATGACGAAAATGGTTATAATTTATGATTTAAAGCTCGTCATGCTTTAACTAATAAAATAGTTATTTCTACAATTCCACTAAAAACATATTCTTTTCTTGAAGGTTTGGAAACAAACATGCTGCCTCCTAGTCAAATTTAAATTAGCCTGCAACTGACGGATGATGATGTGTTAATTTTCAAAGATGCTGGTGTTAATGATGGCCGGGTAATTATTCATAAATTAGTTTTGTGGATACCTAGAATGATATTTAATTCAGATGGTTTAGCTTATGTTATGTCAAATCATATGACATCAGCAAAGTGGACTTACCTCTAAAAAATAATACAAGAAAGTGTAAATTCCAACAAATAGAATCAGTATTTATAATAACGGCTGGCGTTAAAAAATCCCAAACATGTTTTTGTGAAGTTGCAAGGATCAGACAATAGTTCTTCTCAAACACAATATCCTCATCTCCTAGTTATTTCATATAAATGTTGACAATACTAATTGTTATTTACAAACAGCTAGACTGGAAGTTGGAAACGGCGTATATTATCCAGAAACTGAATACAGTTATGATGATATTATAAGAATATTCAGAGATGTTATTAATTATTCTTACAAACAAAACGATAAAAAACACTGGAACTTTGCTAAATGCAATTAATTTTAAAACTATTTTCGGTATAATATATTTAGAGTTAAGTTACAAGGGAAATGAAGTCAGTATTGATCCAAAGCAACTAACTTGAACAGTTTATGCGTTGGTCTTGTATGAGGAAAATGTCGTTATTGATACTGTTGGAAATGAATTAGTTATAGTTTAATCTAACTTATTATATATGACTTACACTTGTTAAAAAGTTTATCATTTTGCAACGTACTGCATCCTTGGTGGTGGACCCTTTTACAGTTCGCCACTATGCTTTCCTCTTCCTTAATTGTACGATGACCGGATAGGCTGTGGACCCTATGATGACGCCTACCTAAAGCCCACTGGGACAGAGGCGTTTGATGTTTGTCTATGATCTTTCTTGTCGTGCCCTTAATGGTTTATTCTCTTGTTGCTCTGGCTTCTGCCAAGTCATTGTGTACCTTCATTGTGGCTTTCTAGGCTATTTTTTGTTTTTTGTATTATAGTTACACGAGCATATTTGTGTTTTATTTATATTGCCTATTGATGCTGCCTTGTTGGTTAGAGATTAGATCATGGCGGGGATTTCTTTATTTACACTGTCCTGTTTTAATGGGATGACAGTAGGGTAAGTGTGAGGTTTGGTGCACCCTAGAAACGGTTTAAACCCCCCGTGGACTACTTTGCCTCTGACCGTTCCAAGGCGGTAGCCCTATTGTCAACCCTTTTGTGTTTGTGATGTCGTTTGCATTTAATATTTCTTTTGCCTTCTTGTTTGTCTGTTTGCGTGTTTGTTTCTGTGTTTTGTGGTTGACTGTTCTCCTTGAATGCTACTTTCCCTGTCCGATCTTTTTATATTTCTTTACACAAATTATGCAGTCAATTTAACAGAACGACAAAAACAAAGTTTCGCAAAAGCGTATGACCACAGGTGCGAATTAACACTAAGGTTAAAATGTAACCAACTAACCGGGGATTTTCCTTTGTTGTTGACAGCAACCCAAATTAAAAGAAAATAACAAGGCTATGGAAAATGGACATGACTTAGACATAAAAATATCAAAATCGTAAATATGATCTCAGTCTATAAATGGAGGCTTTTGGGGAGCATTAACTGGTTTGTTGAATAAAACAAATTACCAGCAGTTGCTAGATTTGCCCCGAAAGTATTAGCACCAATAGCAACAGGAGCACTTAGCGGTTTGGCAAGTACTGGAATCGGTAAACTATTTGGAAATGGAATGGTAACTATACCTTATGATAAAAAGCAAGCACTCCTTGAATCAAGTGTGCTTACACCGTCACAAAAAAACAAAGATTAAAAAGTCAAAAGGTTTCTGCCCTTTTAAAGTTACAAGGCAACACCAACAAGACAGAGGATTTCTTGAACTACTTGCGTCGTTAGGAATGAAAAGGATTAAGAGTTGGCCGCGGAAATTGTTTACAAGTAGGCTCGCAAATTAGACCATATAGAAGCATCCCGTTCGTAAAAAAGGTTATTTTTAAAAAACGAGCCTATTTCTAACTTAGACATAATACAATGGGTTACGCAATTATGCATAACAAACTTCAGAGGAGTGTTCAGCAAAAGCAAATTAAAAATAAAACAAAAAAAACATGAATGCGGCATTATTAACCTAGATGATTTTATTGGAACTGTCACACACTGGACTTGTTACTGCGATAAGTATTATTTGGGTACCGTTCAAGGACATCCAAGACATAAAAGCGCGTTAAAAATATAATATATTACTATATTATTAATGGAACAAAAATGTGCAGAAAAGGTATGCAAAAATAAATTTGAAGAGTTAAAAAATAAATGTCGAAAAATATTACTTGTAGGTAAGCTTGGTCAAGTAGAATATGATGCGATTCGTGCTGATTTTCTAGATACTAAAACAGTCTAATTAATTATCGAAAACGAATACAGTCGGAAATGGATTAATATAGTAAAAAAAACTAGACGAGAATAGGCAATAACTTCTCGATTTGAAATGTGAAATATACGCGTGCAGGAAAATAAGATGACGAGGATGATTGCCCTGTTCCTTCCGACTTTGTTTGATTGCTTTAAGAATATTTTGAAGGGGTCGGATAAGTCCTTCGAAGCTCCAAAAATATTTGATCTTGTTTTGTTTTGGAACGTTGCCCTTCGGGATTGGAGCGTGAGTAACAGTTTTTGAGGTTTATTATCGGCTTCAATCCGTCTTATGGTTTCATACAACAGTCATTTCACCAAGGTTCGGATATAATCTTGGTTTGCTAAATGTGTTTACTGATTACAAACCAGCTACGAGTAGTATAGAAATTGAGCGTATCAGCAAAGTTTTTCCCGAGTGACATTTCACAGCAATCCAAACTTTGTTTTGGGGCTGGAACATGCAATATTGAAATCAGTTAAAATTGTACAAACAATTACATTCTTGTTTTTGCGACCGCGACTAACAAATACACTAGGTGCTGGATGCACTGAATGAGGGGGAAACTGTGCTGGTACACTCAGTTTCTATACTACCTACCCGCATGTATATATTAATATATGACCTGAACACCTGGTTATAAGTTTGATAAACGGTTTTGTAATGTAATTTTACCATCATTTGGCGAGTTAGTTTAACTGTTGTATGGTTAGTGAAATTTCCTTTCATGAATGCAAATCATTAACACTTTTAATTCAGAATAACTAAGCTGCGGAGATATATCATGCTCTAACTGCTTATAACTGGAAGTTAGAGAACGTTTATTATTCTGACATGGTCACAGCAAACACCATGATACAAAACAGATAAGAGTCGGTCTCCATTCAGTGCTTAGTATTCCCATATCCGTGTCTAATTGAATCAACTCTCTGAGACCAGAGTCTATTATTAGCATTGCGGTGACACTACCGACCTAATTGGTAGTGTAAACCCAATTGTAGCATGGTCGGTGACATTTCCTTTGATGAATGCAGAGCATTAAATCGTTTAATTTAGGTTAACTAAAGGCTACACCGTACTACAACTACCGGATATTGGAATTTAGAGTACGGTCACTATGACGTCACAGTGTTACTAAGAACACCATGCTACAAAAAAGATAGAGTCTGTCTCAGCTCGTTGGGTATTTAAACACCTCGATGGGCTCTATCTATTACTTATATGATGCCAGACTGTGTCGAACAGTCCACAATTTTAATTCAAATCCAACTGTTTAATACATTCGATATAATATTACCAGAATGTGAAATTCTATTTATCGCATAACTGCAAAATGCCACAAAATATACATATACAGCTATTAATATATCTTCCTGGTATATATATATATGATTTTGTTTAGTATAAAATTTGATCGATGGATATTTCTAAGTTATATATATATACTCTGTAAAAAAAGTTTTGGACCATGGCAGTGTTCGAACCCGTACAATGATCGCTGAACCATGACATTCGACCATAACCCCTATTATCTCAGTTGATAATTCACAATAGATCAACAATCAAGAATTATTATCGTTTACAATGATCTCTGATCACTCAGTTATTATTTGAAACAAAAGCATATGTGCAGGCATTGACGGGGTCGTAATCTGATGTGGATTCGGAGCTGCCTATGTCAGCAAGAGACAGTAAGACAATCAATAAAATCCGGCTTCATTGTAGATTTGATCATCTTCGACGCTTGATTGTAAATACAAACGTCTTGATGGTTTTTGCAGAAACAAATTGAAACCGGAAGCACGTGACCGTAATTATTTCTTTTTTATTGAAGTATTTCTGGCCATCCGCATTAAATATAATGAGCAAGTTTTCCTCTTTGTTTATTTATAAATGTATTTTCTGTATATCTTGGATAGCAGGTGTTTCTGTCTCAGCCAATCAGAAACGATACCAGAATCTCGGCAACAGTCAAACTCTTTTTAGGAGAACTGTTCTAGACGTTTGTCTTGAAAACATCCAAGCGTCGCAGATGATCTAGACTAGCCTGATTGTGCCCTATATCATTAGAAGATCTTCGAGGAATTTCACAGGGAATACCGTCAAAAGGTAAATATGGTCTGAACATTTAAAGCATGTATTACCTTCTCTTAGTTTTATGATGTATGTCTTAACCAAAGTGTTGAGAACACGACATTATTTGTTCAGATATCAAATCAGAGTTAAATGATTCTTTTATTTTCAAATAAAATGTTCTAGTACTGGAATATTTTACAAAAGCCTTGCCGATTTTCAATTACAACCATACTTAAATGAGTTTAATGGTTTTAACGTCTGTCAATTATTGGTAACCTCGTGGGACTGCTATCCATGATTGCACTTCTGAAACCATAAAAGGGGTGATTGGTGCATGAACTTTCGTCCCTCGGGTTTCCTGGTAGTACTCTAGACAGATTTTCTCTTTGGCTGCGACTGCTTTGGTTGTTCAGTACAACTCTGCATACATCCTGAGGTGTTATAACCCGACATGATTTTTATATCTATATTGTATGTATGAACTACATCATTTTTCGAGAGATTAAACATAATACAAACAAATTCTCACAAATCACATTGTATGTATTTCATACATTCAACCGAAGAAAATGTGCATCTTTATCTCTATTTCACCGTTAAGCAAGTGTTTTGAACAAACTTTGATTTAAAATAGCGTAATATTGTTTTGAGTGGTTTCTGACGTCTAATTATTCGACCATAGAAATACGATAAGACAATGTATTGCAGAACATTGACATTTCATGCTAAGCATTGACCATAAATAAGACACGTATCACGATAACTCTATATTTGTCATACGAAAGATACGACGATACATATATACGATAGACAGTCGCTATAGACAGTCGCTAATAATGTTGTCATGGGGTTATCTGGTTAAACAACATTATTAGCGACTGTCTATATCGTATGTATGTACCGTCGTATCTTTCGTATGTAGTTCTTATGAAAACTGGTAGATTACCTACTTTAAAGGGCCGGCAATCTTGATTTTATAAAACTCTCGACGTCCCATTAGATTTTCTACGTAACTTGCATTTGTTCAATCATTAATATTAATTATAATTATAATAATAGTATAAAGCAAGTAGTTTTTTACAAATTACTAACTGTTGATAATGTTGCACAAAAATATGTTTAAACTTATTGTTGAATAAGACGAACGAATGAAACTCTTTTTTCAGAGTACATACAAGCAGGTTTAAAGTCAAAATGATAATGGATAATACAATCCTACTCCTCTTGAGCATCCATTTGTTTTGAGACGCATAAATAAATACTGAAAGAAGATCGTTTGGAATGAACACAAACAAAAAAGAAAAGTAGCAGACTCCGTTTTCAATTTATCTTTGTAGTTATGGTGTTCCTTTTGAAATTAGGTATACAAATCTAACAATGTAGCATTCATAGATCACGGTTAATCAAAAACACGCATGCAAAAAATGAATTATCTTGTTTGTGTTTGTTGCTTCCAAGGGATCCCATTTTCAGAGGTTTTTTTACGTTAGGATAAATATATTATTGTTTGGGGCGCTTGTTTCAGCCAAAGGCTTTTTGGACTTTTAAGATAAAATTAATCTACTACCTAAATAAGTTGTATATCAGTGAAACAGACATTTTTAATGGTGAATAAAAATATCTTTCTTTCAAAATCGATTGAGAAAAAAGTTGCATGGGCGAAAGTTATTTTTGATGGGTGATTTTCAATGCAAAATTCTGCTGCGTGAAAAATTAAAAAAAAAATTGGAATTTTTATCAAGAAATGCTTTTAAATTGTTGGATTAAGACACCCTGAAAGTTTTATAGCAAAATATGAAGGAATCCTGAATTTATTTGAAATTTCTTAATTTTCTACTGTCCCACCAACAAGGAATTTACATGGGAAAAGCACCATCAAAAAATCATTTTGGCTGTAAAATATTTATTTCGCAACCAATTTTCAAAAGTAAAGTAGTTTTATTTACCACTAAAAATGCCAGTTCTAATGATATATAACTAATGTACGTATTATTTTAATTGCTCAAGTTACTGCAGAAAAACTTTTGTCTGAAACAAGCCCCCAAAACAATAAGTATGCGACAACACAAACATAAAATAAATGATAATAGGAGTAATTGAATTGGATTTTATAGTCGCTATATATAACTTTATATATATATAGGGAGAAACATTTCTTAACTACCAAGGACAGACAACCTTCGGACGAACTACGGCAGGGCGCCTAGCTATGACGAGATACACAGAAATCAAGCGTATAAATTCACTCCTTAAAAAAGGTAGCTGCAACACACGTTGATGAACTGTATCTCTACATCATAACACGCTCATCTGGAGACACAATTAACATATAGACGCATACATACATACAATTATAGCTCATATGAGTGGGCCACATTTAAGCGTTCAACCACACAAAGCTATATTGAGACAGTGACAATGAAAGGTGCCGGATCTTGGGGATACTGTGAATTCAGTAAATATAATAAAGGGAAAGAATTTGAACTCACTACGGCAACTTTCTAAATTGGGATCTCGTAAGAGATTCACGTTCACAAGGCAGAATTATATATAGGGAGAAACATTTGTGAACTACCAAGGACAGACAACCTTCGGACGAACTACGGCAGGGCGCCTAGCTATGACGAGATACACAGAAATCAAGCGTATAAATTCACTCCTTTAACTTTATATATATATATATAACAGCTAAGGCCATATGGCGACTTTCCAGTTTTCATTGGTGGAGGAAGATCCGTGCCCTTCCGGACAATTTTCGTGCACGGGCGGGTTCCTGGGTAGAACTAGCGACGTTCCGCAAGTCAGCTGGATATCTTCCTCACATAAACATTCCTAGGCCCATGAGAGATCGAACCCGAAGCGGTGAGGGTCACATATAAAACTGTTTACTGACGCATTTTGTTAAATGCTTTGAATTAGTGCAGGTTTCGATATTCCTAATTCTAAAAAATGTCAAGTAAAGTTATTTTGACATAATTGTTTGCTACTACAAATGCGTTTGCAAAATATTTTGTTGAAATCTTTATGAAAATCAATTAAAATAGAGGATAATAGGATTATCCATGTTTCATTTTATTAAAGGAGTGTTTGCAATAAATAGGTCAAAAGACTCTCTAAAGATGTAACCATTTAATTAAAAAAAATAATCTTACAAACTATTGAACAAAACAAAATAATTATTTCAAACATATTCTAAAATATATTTAAACTAAGAAAATCAGTTAAGATGCAAACGTGAATTATTAAAAATGGTGATTGGTATATATATATGAATACAAACTAATATAATGTCATAAAGCAAGTACGAATTGACTTTGCAGAAGACTGTCAACAAGAATACACCATGTGCGCACGACAAAAAAAACAGACAGACATCAAACGTTACTAACTCTTTCAGGATTAAGGTATACGTCATCATAGGGTCCACACTATATCGGTTCAACGCACATTCAAAACAAAAGTGGTGAACTATAATGGGTCAAACATTAAACATGAAGTGCGTTCAAAATATGGGCCATAACCTCTTTCGATAAATGTTCTAAAAAGTTTAATACATTGTCTGATTATGACCAAGGACTTACCATAGACGTCAGGTTGTAATAGTCCTTGTCGCAGACGAGTTCTTTGACTAATACATGTTGCAAAGGGGTTTCGAGATTTATGGTAACGGTATCTTGTTAGTTATAGCAAGGTTATACCTATTAAAGTCCTTAGCGCGACGACAAGCTTTGCAAAAACGAAAGAAAAGGCTGAGAAAATAAACCCCATAAGAAGTTGTGGGAAATTCTATCTAAGTGGGGATAATTACCAATATTACATATTTGTCTGTGATTTGTATAGGAAATACTGGGAATAGAAAAGCTATATCTACTCGTTTGCTCTCCCAGTCCCTGTACGGAACATTGCTCGGCCTTTTCCGTCAGTGGCGGGAACGCCAAATGACGTTCCCATTATTTTACGGACGTCGTCGTCAGATTCCGTCACTAGGGAATAACGATTACGGAAATTAACGAAGAGTTCCGATTCCACTTGTTTTGTTTGTATGACGTAATGTCAATTTGGCGTTCTCGTGCAAACTGGTGTAAAAAGGCGTGAATCATTAGAAATATTAATAAAATATCATTTTAAATTATGTAATATATAGTTTATTAACCAGTGTTTTTGAGATACTGAAAATATCTCCCTCGGTGGAGAAATGGTCCCTATATAAAATCTCGTGCTCCGCACTCGTTCGTGTATCGGGGCCATTTTTCTACCTCGGGAGATATTTCCCGTATCTCAAAAACACTGATTATTAAACTCTATATGTCAGGCTGAAATCGTCTCTCTAGTCATAGGTTTTGCTTATTATTTCTCATTTTCAATAGAGATATGTAAAAAGTATGAAAGAGAAATTTAAATTAAATTAAACTAAATCGAGAAAAGAAACGACAGTATCAGAAATTTTAACATGTTAATGTGAAGCTTTTTGTGATAGATATGATAGGTGAAAATAAGGTGTGTCAATATTTAATATATCATCCAGATACCGAGAGGTGTTATTAAAGGATTTCTTCACATCTGCCTAAATATCTGGTGGAAGACTCAACATGAAATCTCTATCATATCAATTATAATATACAAAAAAAAAAGTTGCACGCTCCATTTGGATACCAACAATTTATTTATAAACAGTAGTTTCATACTTGATGAAAATACTATCTAAAATGAAGGTATTTGCTTTATAAACTTCTTGACAAGTCCACATAGTGTAATTATCTAAATTGCAGTTATTAAAACATGCTTTAAGAACTTACAGATGCAATTTGACACGTATTACACACTTTATCAAGAGCATGTCCTGAATTGTTAATTGGCCAAAAAAAATTATCACGGAGTTGTCATAAGCTTTAGATCAATATGTGTTTTCATTGTCTAATGCAAATGTCACATATTAACAAATGTAATATACATTTATATGATGAGAAACATTTGTTTAAGTCATAAATAAAGAATATGTTCAGTTCTGTTCTGTTCAATGTTAATCTTTAATGACATTAAGGAAAAAGTTAAAAGTTTGGTGATGTTTTTAATCGTGCAGGCGGTAGAATTATATATATATAAAGGGTTTAATAAGGCTCGTGTTATTTAAAAGTCTAAGTTTGGAAGTTCGTTTTCCGGTGCACTGAGCTATATTCGCGGAAACAACATAATTCTCAGTAGATTGAACTGGAGTAAACATTGCCCTAATGTAGGCATCAACCAATGACAACATTATCAGTAGATTGAACTGGAGTAAACATGTTAGTTCTCTCGAGTTATAGAGATAAAACATTGCTCTAATGTAGGCGTCAACCAGTGACAACATTATCAGTAGATTGAACTGGAGTAAACATGTTAGTTCTCTCGAGTTATAGAGATAAAACGTTGACCTAATGTAGGCGTCAACCAATGACAACATTCTCAGTAGATTGAACTGGAGTAAACATGTTAGTTCTCTCGAGTTATAGAGATAAAACGTTGACCTAATGTAGGCGTCAACCACTGACAACATTATCAGTAGATTGAACTGGAGTAAACATGTTAGTTCTCTCGAGTTATAGAGATAAAACGTTGCCCTAATGTAGGCGTCAACCACTGACAACATTCTCAGTAGATTGAACTGGAGTAAACATGTTAGTTCTCTCGAGTTATAGAGATAAAACGTTGACCTAATGTAGGCGTCAACCACTGACAGCATTCTCAGTAGATTGAACTGGAGTAAACATGTTAGTTCTCTTGAGTTATAGAGATAAAACGTTGACCTAATTAGGCGTCAACCAATGACAACATTCTCAGTAGATTGAACTGGAGTAAACACGTTAGTTCTCTCGAGTTATAGAGATAAAACATTGACCTAATGTAGGCGTCAGCCAATAACAACATTATCAGCTGCTTTATCATCAGTAACTAAAATAAATATGTTATACAATTGTTATCTATATGTTTACATGTATTGTTGCATGTGTCTCGGAGTGTATATGCATTGTTGCGTGTTTATTATTGGTTTGGTCTGGAAGAAAGTTAAAAATAGTACATATGTAAGCATGTTTACAATGTATGCAAATTATTGATGCAAATTCCTTTATGATGCTGTGGTCTGTTTTCATTGGACTATTTTACGCAAATTCATTTATGATGAAATTTGGACTATTCTTACCGGACGGTTTTAGTGGAGAAGCCTTCAGGAACAGTCTGTGACAGTATATAAACAAACACTGGGAGTTCTATTCAGATAAGTTTCAGTATTCTTTATTAAAGTTAATTTAGATTTGGATGCTTTCATAACATATATTTGTGAGAGGATTTACTTATGATTGTGCTCATTCATAATAACAGCGAAATTATATATTTGGAATAAACTGGAAATGTTGGAAATTAATTTAGACTGAAAGGACACTTACTGTTTTGGATTAAAGAAACACTTGCAGTTTTAGATTAAAGAGACACTTACTGTTTTGGATTAAAGAGACACTTGCTAATGTGAATTAAAGGAACATTGGATAATTCTATTTGGACTTTATTCTGGAGTTGTCTATTCTGTAAGTGAATATTTCATGTAAATACATTCGTTAATTATATTTTTATGTGTTTTTTTTTTCTTTCTTGTTACATTTTACTCGTATCACAATTCTTGAATTTCCTATTTTCCGAAATTAAGAAACGAAAATCTATCTTTCAGAAGAATGGATGGTTAGCTGCATAAATGCATTACAGTTATCTATGATTTTAAGAAAATACTTTTTTCCAAGCTAAAAGGGAGTTCGGGTTCGCATGTAGAATACCGTTTAAGCCGGTGCTAGGAGGCTAGAGAGGTATTTATATTACCTCTCATGAACAGACCCAATAAATACGTTATTCTCCCTTGATTGCTTTTTTTGCTTACAAGGGATTCTCTTTTCAATTTGTATAATATAATAACATCGTCAATGGATTAGGTTATCTGAGCACGACCTGCATTAAAATCAATACGTCAAGGCAATTTATATTTCGGACTTTAGAAAAAAAGCTGAATAAATGTATCTATAATATCAAAATTACCAGTGATGACATGAGCAGCCGGAGCAAATAAAAAATTGAATGTTTTTGACTGTTACCTGTGATACGCAGGCTTCATAACCTCTGCTCCCAGCTTAATTCCTTTTTTTTTTCGCCCATTGTTTTCTCAGTAGGCCAACGCGTTTTGTTAGAAACTGGGACCATACACCGTCTGAAAATACCGCATTGAATGTTCCATGTTCACCGTAATATGCATCCCAGCTTCGAGATGGCTCAAATTTCTGTACTATTGGCATTTTAAATATTGAGCTAGAGGGCTAGACGGCGTGAATGGAAGCAAGCACATTCCACTATCGCTCACTAACAATTTCATTCAAACCGAGACTGCAATACTTTTTGTACTTATCGTATTCGACGATATCCAAATTTCTCCTTTCATACTTTTTTTTACAGTCACGTTCTGGAATGTTATTTTCCATGTTAAGGTCAAATTGAATGCTGTTTAACGGCTCATCAACACAGTATAGGTTATTTAGAGCCGCCCTAGAGACATGGGAAGGATACATAGGAATTCGGGAACCGTGCCCTACTCTTATTACCGAATGGATTCCTATGGTTCTTTAACGTTCTCGGAGGATAGACACGGGACCGCCCGACGGACGAGGCTAAGGGAAAGTGTCTTGCCCAAGAACACACCACCGACAAAACTCAGTGGCACCACGGAGGATTGTAGTTGAAAATAATGTTTCGCAATAGATATCGATTCTGCACCCCCTTGTCGCAGGTATGTTTTTTATTGTTTGATTGTCGTAACCCTGATCTACTTTCATCATTTAAAAGAACTCTTCAATGATAATAAATACTGATAAAGGTGATCCTTTGAGAGCAACAAACACAATTAAGAGAATAAAGCAGCAGACTCGGTTTTATTGAGTCTGTTCATGAGAAGTAATGAAAGAAGCAACACTTCTCACGCCCCCTAGCACAGGCTTAAGCGGTATTTTACTTCAAAGCCACTTATTTTGGACTCGTTGGTCCCAAAGGACCAGTAAAAAATAACACTACTGATTCGTAGCACGGGGAGACTTTTTACAGCCGTCACAACGCTAGACTGCATGTTAACAAATACTGATAAAGGTGATCCTTTGAGAGCAACAAACACAATTAAGAGAATAAAGCAGCAGACTCTAAGTATATTATCTGTCAATTTCTTGCATTAAAATTCGAACTTTTAATTCAACATATATTTTTTGTCTTAACATGAATCATACGATCATATTTACACATTTTTAAACTAATTATAATATGCATTTAGTGGAATTATTTGGTTTAAGGTAGAAAGGAAGATATAGGTTTGAAATTGGAAACTAGTGTGAAGCTAATTGAAAATGTAATTTAAAGCAAACCTCGTGAAATTGGAAACTATTTTTTTAACCGCATAAGTTCTGAAAAGACAGTTTCTTATCACGCATTTTTTTATAATCACTTCCACTGAACACTAAAATCTTAAGCAAAAGTGTTAAAAAAGTGTTACGTTATAAGAACATAACAGAACATACATTTTAACTTGACTTGTGCAACGTACATCAGCATATATAAATATAAAACATATATACATAATATATTAGTCACGTGACTATAGCGGAACAGTTCATATTAATATTTTGATCAGTTTTATATAAAGTAAATAAGCTGTTTATTACATGTGTAGTTGAGAAGAAACTACTCTATATACATTATAGAAAACATATTTAATACATTTTTAGTTGAGAATAAACAACACACCAAAATAATGTTTGTCTATGAAACGGTATTTACAATACTAGCTCTTCATGTTAATGCATTTTTAATGTATATTGCTCACCTCAGTAAAGAGTTAAACATGCTTGGTCCGACATAATAATGATTTTTGATGAGACTCTTTCTAACATCAATGTAACTTTGGCAAATAATTGTGAAATGACACTCAACTGTTAAATCTGTAGTATTTCAACATTCAATTTGTTAATAACGTTCATTTCATGAATTCTATTTCTAGAATATCTTCCAGTTTAAATTCCTAAAGAGTGTGCTGAAACTATAAATGGTGTTATAAAAACCACTCAGAGAACTTGGCATAATATCTAGATACACTTCATAATTTAAGTTAAATTCCTTTTTCGCAACCCGACCTTGAATATTAATCGGTGTTTAAATGTGTGCATAAACTGTTTTAAATTTACAGTACTTTGATTAATTAATATATTTGCAAAACCGTTTTCACAAAAAAACAAAACATTTTACATTTGAAACCCTATCCTTTACTCCTCTGTTAGAATCATCTAATAATTGTTTATATACACGACTTAAAGTAATGTTTTCATTATTCGTTACTTTTTAAACCTATATTTAACAATACGCATATATAGTGAGAAATATTCGAAGGACATTTACCCAACTCTCCATAAACACCAGTAGAACATGTAATATTTATGCGCATTGTTTATTCTGGGAAGTAAGTAACAAACAACTAGTCGGTGTAGTGTCGATATATGCCACAAAGTGACTTTTTATTCACAATAGTGTGAATGTGTTTAAAGTTCATATAGTAGACATGTAATATTGCATGAAACATTGTAATATTATGTAACACATATTAATTTCCGTTAATTGCATAATGAAAGTGATATAGAATAAAGCACTATAAAATTAGATGTACTAAATATTATTATGCAATATTACGTAATCTAAGTTGTTACACGATGTGTCGTTAATTGGAAATAACTGTTTTTATATTAAAAACATTAATGGTGTTTATATATTCTTTAATTATCTATGACGATTTTCGCCATTCTCATCAGACAATTTGACTGATGAAATCGACATAAGAAAGGGAAAAAAGCGAATGACCTTGGCATATATCGAACACAAAACAACAAAAGAAAAACAAACCAATTTATTACGCGTATTTTATGCTGATGTTTTAGCGAAATGCACATTATACCTTAACGCGTCTGAACGATCGTACATGAACCCATGGTGCGATCCTGACATAAATGTACACGCGAATAACAAATAATTCATATACATTAAATCACTATGCAAAAACTAATTCATATACGTTAAACCTCTTGTAAAGCGGTATTCCGTGGAATGTACGACTTCAAAATGTCTCTTTCAAGAGGATCTTTGGAAACGGCCGAACACGACACATACGAAATATAGGTATATCCATGTAGTTTATAAACAAGAACGACCCTACATGAACACATGGTAAGGTCACTCCCCGTGTGTACGAATATACATGAACTCATGGTGGGGTCAATATTTGATAAAGAGTCTAGTTTGAATGCAACCCGCTCACAAGTTATCAATGAAATGAACGCATGGAATTGAATTGAATTGGGGTTTTAAGGCGCACCAACACATGAAAAGATTATATGGCGCCTAAAAGGCATGAACATGCCAGGCTCATCTTCCATGTACATCGAGATAAAATATGGAAAATGGGCCTAGAACCTTCTCACCCTGAACTGCAGAGTTTCTGCAAATTCTATCGTAGAAACTCCATTAACGCTGGAGCCACGTTATTGTTTTTCCGCCACTGCTCTTTTGATGCGAGCGAGATAGCACCTGAAACAATGCAGGGATCATGATGAAGACCTTTAATGAACATGAACAAAAAATGATAAAATGAACATGAATTTGGGGGGATTCTACCCCTCTGCCTATCCCTCCAAAGGGATCTGCAATGGCCCTATTCTTTGCCCCGTGACCAAACGGGGCCCCCGAGAACCACACGGGGCTTGAACGCATGGAAGATTACTTTGTATGTTCCGTGTTATCTTTATCTGTAATGTTGAGCGACTATGTAATGAAGGCCGTGAACCCACTGGCCTCTATTTATTGCTGTATGTATTTCGTGAACGCATTTGACCGCAACTGTCTCCAGTGTCGAATAATGCCGTCGGACACGTTGTAAATAGCTCCACCGCCGACTTTTCCACTGGCGTCTGTAAACGCAAAAAAACAGCATGTCTGAAAAAAAAACCACAAAAAAAAACCGTAGACTTTCCGCTGAGCGATGCTACAAATTGTCTACATATCAAAAGGTATTGTTTGACACCTGTTGTCAGGCGAACGCAATAATATGGCTTTTTCACATTAAGCGTAGGATTTATTGCCTATTTGAATTAATTAAAACAAATAATCATGTTTTACCACGAATAACTCAGACTTACATTTATAACGTTTATTCGAGCTTGTTCAGGTAATGAACCACTATAAACATTAAGAGATAATTAATTGGAATGAACAATGCTTTGTACGTTATGTGTGACACAGAATGGAGATAATGCGAACATGTGTTTTAGAACCTCAAATAACTCAAACAGAATTATTTTGTATACATTTCTAAAGTGCCTATCATAGCTTGTTCAGGAGTAGGACCCCATTCTCATTAAAGGTCTTCATCATGACCCCTGCATTGTTTCGGGTGCCATTTCGCTCACAAAGGTGAGAAGGTCCTAGGCCCATTCTCCATATTTTATCTCGATGTACATAGAGGATGAGCCTGGCATGTTCATGCCTGTTATGCGCCATATAACCTTTCATGTGTTGGTGCGCCTTAAAACCCAATTCAATTCAATTCAGGTAATGAACCATTATAAACAGCAAGAAATAATTAATTTTAATGAACATTGCGTCCTAGGTTATGTATGACACAGAATGGATATAATGCAAACATGTGTTTTAGAAATGGTTATTCAATGGCTCCCAAATTTACCCAGTGTTCCAACAAGGGACATTTTTGGGAATTATGAGTCAGGACCCTGTACATGCGACTTCTAAATCTCTGTATAAATAATGTTTATGAAAAAATGATTTTCTCTTTATTTTTACCTACTGAATATTTCGACCTACCGAAAGTTGACCGGGTGGCCATTCTTAATCAAAGATACGGTAATGATAATATACTCTAATGACCTTTAATTGTAAAATTAACTGAATTAGGTGGAGGTTAACGATTCCCACGGACGACTTTGAACATTGAACTGTCTGCTGCCACTCACAGACAAAGATAAATGGCTATAGAACCGACACCTGTTGATAAGATCACAGACTGTATGAGCTCTTGAATTTCGGAAAGATTCAGAGAACTGTGAGATCTTTAAATGTTACAATTATCAATGAAATTGATATTTAATATTTTCAAATATATGACATATATTTTGAGGATTGTTGCTAAAAGGACGTGTCTTAAATGACTTAGATCTTCAAACTCAATGGCCCGTATATTTGATATTATCTTTCCTGATATAATGGAGTCGACTGGCATTCATACGCTTGTAAACGATTTGTGTGCATTAGACCCACCTGTTAGATGCCTTTAAACAAAATTGGTGTGGTACCTTAAACAACAGTTCTGTGTTAACATTGTACACATATATTAAAACTAGTTTTGAATATGAAACATATTTAGATATTTTGCCAAGAAGTTTACGTCTATATTTTACTAGACTTAGAATATCTGTACATCCACTCAGAATACAGACTGGTAGATATGCCAACAATAGAACACTTCGTGAAGAAAGATATTGCCTAATTTGTAATAGTTTAGATATAGAAGATGAATTTCATTTTGTATGTATTTGTCCTTGTTATATTGATATTAGAAAGAAATACTTAAAACGTTGTTATTACAAACGTCCTTCTGTTTTCAAATATTTGGAGTTACTGAAATCACATAACAAGATAGAAATAATAAAACTTTCGTTATATGTTAAAGAATCAATTATATTAATAAACGCATTATTAACTATAGAAAGGTAGTTACTTAGTTCAACCTCCTACTCTTATTTACTACACTACATAATAATAATAATAATGAAATGATAAATTATACCATTTGTATATATTTCACCATTGAAATCACATGACAAAAAATAATAAAACTTCCGTTATATGTTAAAGAATCAGTTGTATTAAGAAACGCTTTATTAACTATTGAAAGGTAGTTACTTAGTTCAACCTCCTACTCTTATTTACTATACTACATAATAATAATAATACCAATAATAATGAAATGATTAATTATACCATTTGTATATATTTCACCATTTACTTGTATATATACGTTGACATCATATATGCTAATGTGTATGTATTGTAGACGATGTACTTTGTACAAGTCTGAATAAAAAGTCTGTCTGTCTGTCTGTCTGTCTGTTATTTTGCCGACTAATGAGTTAACACTGTCATTCATGATGACGTATTCAGTTGTTTTTGCCTTCGAGGCCAAAGCCTTTTCTACTATTTCGGACAGTGAGGCCGTGACTCTTTGAGTGACGTTATCTGTTATTTCCCGTATTAAAGGGAGTACATCAGGATTTTCATGAGAGTCTAGGTGTACGACTTAAAATTGACAAATATTAATATGTTCTATTCTATATGACCAAAACATAATGAATGATCCTACACATTATCTCTTATTTGCAAAGAAATTCCTTCTGCACAGTAATACGTGCTATCCTAGGTGACGCACTAGGGTTAATTTCAGCATTTTACGCCCAATTCCGTCCTAACTATATGGTGTTTTGAGAATTTAGACATTAATGAAATGATTCTAACATCATAATCTGATTGATATAAGTGTTTTATCATGAACTAGAACAATTTTATAATTTAAGATGTTTCTAGAGTTCCCCCCTTTAAATTACTAGGTAAAATTTATACTTCCCTTGATGGTTTTCTTTGCTGAACTTGTCACCGTCGGGCTATCTTTTCTTTGGGGCCATCTTCTGGAATAGTGAATACAGCGAGAGACATGATGCTTCTGAGGATTAATAATAATATAATATATCTCTACGTCGTGTCCGTGCTGAAGACGGCCCTCAGTGCATATGTGTATTTAGAATAATTGAGCGGTGTACAATAGGGCTCTTGACGCCTCTTTTTATGACAAATTGCTGCACTGTAATAGGGAACTTGACGCCTCTATTTATGACAAATTGCTGTACAGCAAGAGGGCACTTGACGCCTCTATTTATGACAAATTGCTATACCGTAATAGGGCACTTGACGCCTCTGTTTATGACAAATTGCTGCACTGCAATAGGACTATCACATAACATAAACGCCTCTATTTATTACAAAATGGTGCACTGTAATTGCAATAGGGCACTTGACGCCTCTATTTATGACGGAGCATTATTCGCCGCGTTGTAATATGGCACTTGACGCCTCTATTTATGACAAATTGCAGTACTGTAATAGGGCACTTGACGCCTCTATTTATGACAGAGCATTAATGGCCGCACTGTAATAGGGCATTTGACGCCTCTATTTATGACAAATTGCTGCACGGTAATAGGGAACTTGACGCCTCTATTTTTGACAATAGTCTAGACACTGCTCTGCAATAAGGACTCTATGTACGCTTCTGTATATCAGTGGGACCTATATGCTGACTAAATATTACTCTGAAATAGGGCACTTAACGCCTCAATTTATGACACAAAGGGGACTAAACCCTGCTCTATAAAAGCTTATATTCCAGGATTGTTTTAATTTGAAATCATGTATCAACCGATTATCCATGCCATCCTTCATGTAAACATCGAGACGCCTTGGGATCGTATGTCCAAATAACATGGCGTTTAATAGAATTTTAACAAACTACTAATATATTTGTAGTGAATAAGATATGGCGTGAACTTGCCTGATATATACTATTCCGCAAAGCTATAATATTCCTTTAAACTTTTTAGAATTTTCCACTCCGACTGGCTGTTGTAAAACACAGAGCCTGAATGGGATATGTTACAGATAACCCTGGTGATGATGGGGGCCCGCCTCCGCTGTTTTAATAAACCAATGGTATTCGTGCTGTGTTATAAACACTGAAGCGTGTAATAGGTTTATAAACCGGTGTCCAGGCCGTAAGTACAGAGAACAAACGCTTTGCATAAATATCCAATTACTTCGCAACTAGATTATTTCTAACTTTTAGCTGTCTTTTACACAACTTTCAATTTCTTTCAGTTGAATACATACCCAAATTTCCGAGGCTTAGTTAAAAAATGAACCAACAAACGAACAACTGCCATAACATGTTTGGTAAAAAAAAAATACAGTTCTATGTAAAACTGTGACACCCGGGGCGGGGCCAAATTTGACCCCAGGGTCACCATTTGAAAAACTTAGTAGAAAACCATAAGCTGATGCTACATGTAATATATAAGAGCTCTGTGCCTTGTGGTTTCAGAGAAGATTTTTTAAAAAGTTTTTCCTATATATGTCTACGGAAATAAGTATGAAAAACATGCAAAATCTCAATATACAAACTTTGGACCACGGGGCACGGCCATTTTTTATCCCGGGGGACTTGATTTGAACAAACTAGATATCATAGGCATTTTCTACCATTTTAAAAGAAAAACCGTTGGAATCTGTCCTGTGTTTTTTGAGAAGAAGATTGTTTAAGGTGACCTAATTTAAGCAAATCTAAACAACATTTGCCTAAGGATCATCCACGTTAAGTTTGGTCAACATTGGTCAGGCGGTTTCTGAGGAGAAATCGTTTGAAGCAAAAGAAGATTGTTTAAGATTGATAGACAAAATAAGGCCCGCCCTCTGGTGGTCATCTTTTTTGACGATATTTTGGTAGAGCTTCACCCAAACATCATTTCTGTGAAATTGTTTCGAAATCCATCGAACGGTTTCAGACAAGATGACCCCTGCCGGCCATGTTCTGCATGAATTTCCATAATTGAAAAATATTGTGAGAAGACCATCCAAGGATCACTCCTGTGCAGTTTCGTCAAAATTGGCCAATTTGTTTCAGAGGAGAAGTCATTTGAAGCAATTGTTGACAGACACACGGTCTCACGGGTGAACGGACGCACACACGGACGGACGGACGACGGACGAAGGGCGATCCCAATAGACGACATTGAGAATTAGACTCAGGTGATCATCTTAAACACAACATTGTCAATGACCGAAACGCGTCCTTGTTGTTAAGTGTGCAATTAATATTTACTTGATTTATGTACCATATATTTTTTCAAATTTCTCCTTTTTACTGTGTTTAAATGGTTCAGTAAATTTAGCGTTTATTTTGCGTAAAGTAAAATATATTATTAATTTATTTATTCATTCATTCATTTATATATTCATTTAATGAATTACATTGTATTTTTTTAAATAGTCATTGTTAAAGTACTGAACTAGCGCCTTTACATCTGGAATTATTCCATATTACAAATAACATTAACTTTCGCGTTTATGTCAGGAAGCATAAAATACATTGTCTTTGGGAAATATTTTATTGTATTTTTATTTAGAACTTTAATAATTCTGATAAATAATATAAACTATACATACCATGTTTTGCAATGAAGCCGGTTTTGAAGATGTATGTAATAATTTTTAAAAAACGATAATGGTAACGTTTTTCGAATAGAGGTCATGCTCTTATGCCTCCATTCTCATTTAGCAAACATGCTTCATTTTGTAGCGAATCCCATACCCATTTAGGAAATTATACCCTTCAAAATTTCACCATAGAGTGGGGGTGGGGGATGGAGTGAAGTGTATTGGTAACTTACCGTGTGGCGGACGGAAAAAGTTGCCCCGACTACAAATCAGTAGTGTTATTACTAACTGGTACTTTAGGATCATCAAGCCCTTTGTGGCTTTTGAAGTAGAATTTCGCTTAAGCCGGTGCTAGGAGGCATGCGATGTGTTTCACTGAACATTACCTCTCATGAACAGACTCAATAAAACCGAGTCTGCTACTTTAATCTCTTGTTCGTGTTTCTTGCTTCCAATGGATCCCCTTTTCAGTATTTATTGACATTCACACTAGCGTTTGTTTAGTGCTGTGTGGCGGACGTAAAAGGTTGCCCCGACGACAAATTAGTAGTGTTATTATTTACTGGTCCTTTTGGGATCATCAAGCCCAATCTTTGTGGCCTTTGACGTAGAATATCGCTTAAGCCGCTGCTAGGAGGCGTCACAGGTGCTGCACTGAACATTACCTCTCATGAACAGATTCAATAAAACCGAGTCTGCTACTTTTAGCTCTTGTTTGTGTTTGTTGCTTCCATGGGATCCTCTTTTCAGTATTTATTGACATTCACATTAGCGTTTGTTTAGTGCTGTGTAATGACCGTAAAATGGTGATCGGACTACAAATCAGTAGTGTTATTGTTTACTGGTCCTTTGGGATCATCAAGCTCAATCTTTGTGGCTTTTGAAGTAGAATATCGCTTAAGGCGGTGCTAATAGGTATAAGAGGTGTTGCACTGAACATTACCTCTCATGAACAGACTCTATAACACCGAGTCTGCCACTTTTATTTCTTGCTTGTGTTTGCTGCTTCCAATGAATCCCCTTTTCAGTATTTAATTACGTTCTAGATGTTTTAACTGTATCGTAAACTGCAGTATAGTTTTATTATGTTGAAAAGGTTGTCTATATTAAACAATTAATAAGCACCAAAACTATAGGTAATATGTGATTTTCATGTAATTTTACTCATATTAAACATTATTGAACGTGCATTGGAATTGATATGGTAACTTAATTTGCACGGTCGTTACGCACAAATGCCCCAAAGTTCGGACGGCAGAAAGATCGTCAATGTACCACAAATAAAGAGAAAATTAAATATACAATAAGAAGGACAATACACAACGCAAGCGTGGTGATGACCTGATAAATTGACACGGTCAGTGGCCTACTGGTTAGCTTTAATCAGACAGTGTGAATAAAAGTACATCCAATTAAGACTCATGTTGAAACATTTTGGTTGAAATTTCTGAAAATCACACACTACAAAAATCGCCAATTTATAAGTATGAAAGGGGTTTAACGTCGATTTTAACAATATTTTTATATATTATATCACGACGTTGTCCGCTTGTTGCAGTTCAATTCCCAAATGAGCCAATATGTGTGTCTTAATGTAAAGATATATAAAAAGATTGGACAGGGAAAATAGCACTCAAGGACGACAGTCAACCTCAAAACACAGAAACAAACACGCAAACAGACAAACAAGAAGGCAAAAGTAATAACGTTATATATTTCCAAATTCATTATCAATGATCATGAAAAGTTTCATCTAAAGACAACATGCCTCCACATTTCTTATCATTGCGAAATCTTACATAGATAATGCGATCTTTTTTTCAACTCTACGCATCACGCTATGGTATTTAAGTAATTTGAGGCCCTAATGTAATTTAATTTTGCGACATAAGATCTGAGTGATATATATATTATCAGACACTGATTTTGAGGCGATAGTGTTGGGCGAGGCGGGGATGGGCGAGGCTGGCAGTGAGTGAGGCTGGCGGTGGGTGAGGCGGGTTGGGTGAGGCGGGTTGGGTGAGGCTGGCGGTGGGTGAGGCGGGGTTGGGGAGGCTGGCAGTGGGTGAGGCTGGCGGTGGGAACATCACCACATCCGCCATATGAAATGTGTATGAACTTGTCGTATATGTTTTGTTGTTTGATGTGTTGCTTGTCAAGTTCTTTCAAACGTTTGCGACTCCTTTATCAGAAATAAGCAACATCAAAATACATACCTATTCAAAAAAAAAGAAGAAAAAAAAAGAGTTGTCGCTTCTCCTAAATGTATTCAAGGCAACTTATTACAACACATCGAGAATGATTAAAATAAGTTCATGTGTTCTTTCTAGGAAATTGCTATCTTTGATTCGTTGACGATAACTTGTATTAGTTGTATTAACTGTTTTGTTATACGTCATTAGCGCTTATAACTGGTGCAAAATAGTCTGCCTAACGTCGCGTAACGTCATGTCAACGTTACGAAACGTCCAATATTTTTTGTTTATATTCGATGAAAAAGGCACTGCGCCGAAACGTCGATGAATACAGTATAAACATAACTTGTTGGTGTTAAATTTTATATATTCGTATAGAATAAGCAACATCTAAATACACACTCATACAAATAAATAGTATAGCCATTGCGAGATTCGCACCCAGGACTATAGGATTAAAAATCCTTAAAGGTGGGGATCTATAAGAAGTTTATAAATAGCGTTATTTTTAGCGATATACTGTTAGCCGGGTAGACATTATAATTTGTTCATTTTATGTGTGTGCGAAGTGTATACATTCACCAAAGACATTCGAAAATACTTCCTAGAAAACATAGATTTACTTCCAACATTAGAATTGTATACGCTACAAATAGGCTGTGTATGTTTTATTGAAATAACAGTGTGAAATAATCAAATTCAATTAAAAAAACACGAATATATAGATAAAATAAACAATGGGTTATCAATTCGTTCTATGGCCTAAAAGTAAGGTGTACGAATTGTCCATTCGGAGGTCTCGAGATGGAATCCCGTGTTAAGCGAACGTTTTATTCAATGGTTAGAACAGTGATGTTTTTGATATCGATGATATCGATGTCGCTACAACGAATCAATGGTTTAAAATGATGTCTTGGTATAAGTTTCTCTCCTGTCATACGGGTTTACGCGGGTTTACGGTCGTATTTCACAAGCTTGAATTTGTAGTAAACCAAGCGTAATCCCCTTCAATTTGATTTAGGTACTGGTCTGCTATCATTATATACAGTTATTGTAGCTTTAAAATCCTATTAAACGGAACGGTACGTTTGAGTATTTTAAAACGAAGAGTCCTAAACATGTTTTGGTTTTAATACAGAGGAGCAAACATAATCAAACTGACGGTAGAAAATAAAAAGAACACGATTGACATGAGACCATTTACAGGGCCTATATCACAGAAAGGAGTGTTGGTATATATATCAGTTTGTGGATTCTCTGTGTCAGTCTTAATTTATTTCTGTTTAGGAAGATAAGGTAAGTGTTGACCGAGGTCTAGAACTGTGTTGTATAAACTGGATTTGACAAAAAAAAATATGCATGAATGATGTTGCATAAACGGGCAGTAAGCTTAAGTATATCGAATCTGTTCTTACTATGTATATTTATTTAGTGGATGTTAAATCTAAGAAAAAGAGTTGTTGCTTCTCCTAAATGTATTTAAGGCAACTTATTGAAAAAGTATGACCGATCTTATGTTCTTGTGACAAACACAAAGCAAGTCCTTGAGCAGGGACACTTTATCTTCATTTGCTTAGTGCTGGTTATACACATCGAGAATGATTAAAATGAGTTCATGTATTCCCTATAGGAAATTGTGTATCTTTGATCCGTTGACGATAATTTGTATTATTTGTCTTTACTGTTATGTCATATGTCATTAACCATAATAACTGGTGCACAATATTCCCTCTAACGTCGCGTAACGTCATGTCAACGTTATAAAACGTCCGATATTTATTGTTTATATTCATCTTGAAAAAGACACTGCGCCGAAACGTCGATGAATGAAATATAAACTTAACTTGTTGGAGTTAAATTTTATAAATTCATTTAAATAAGCTCAGAGAACTTTCGTAACAATCGATGGAAATAAATTTAATCTAAATATAAAGGCAGTGGATTATTCTGATATATAACTTGATAAGCCGCAGTAACTGATCGGTAAATGGTATATTCCTTAGTTTGAATCTAATTAATGTATGATACCATGTAGAAACCTTTAGTTCAAATACGATGTAATCGATAGAAAATATTAAATATGTCATTCGTAGACACAACTTTGTATTTACGTATGGGAACAATAACACCACAAAAATATATCAATGTAATCATTGACTACCAAAAACAAAATAAAAAAGGAGAAAACTGGAAAAAACAGCAATCAAAAACCATAGCACGGTAGGTCCGCACTGCATCAAAAACCGAAATAAATGAGCATGTTTTAAAAGTCAATGAACATGACAACATAATACAAACAGCGGTGAAGACAGGGTTACCGACTTAAAGTAACATATTCCTCCAAAACTGGTCATTTTCGTAAAACATATGTACACCGTTTCAAAACCTGCTGACGACGCAGTATATACATAACTTACATGTTTTGGGAATCCAAACTCTGTAGACACGATAAGGGGTTAGTTACGAATGTATAATGGGTAGATTTTACTCAAAGTTATATCAACGCAACTAGACCCTACTTGATAAGTACAACACCAACCGAAAAAAACATCTGCGACTAGATATATCATAGCCTTCAATGTGTGGAGATGTGACCCATAAACTTCCGAAACTACAGGGGTATGACCACTTTACAAAATTAATCAGGAAATTTGTCAGAAAAGTATACAGCCCGTTAGTATTGTAACGCACATGATGCTTAGTGATGGACATCTCTACATCAGTCTCAATGCATCCTTTTTCTATTGTGCGCTGGGAGATGATCGCATCTTCTGAATCTCTAAGGGGTGGTAGGCAAATGAACTTTCGTTCATCGTTTTCTTTTATCGTACCCGTAATTAGTTTTCTCATTGTCTGTTATTGCTGTGGTTATTCTGTACAATTCTGAAGACATCCAGAGGTGTTTCCAATTATGTGTTTTACGTCTTTATGTACACTGTATCGTTTTATTTGGATGACAACAGGGTAAGAGTGAGGTTTGATGCAACTTCTGGTTTAAACCCCCAGAGGCCATTATTGTCGACCCTTTTATGTTTGTAATGTCATATATCTTGCCTTGTATTCATCCTTGTAAGTGATGTTTGTTTCTATGAATAACCTATGCTGTGTTGATGAGCCGTTAAACAACATTCAGTTCAATTCTATGAATGTTGACTTTATTTTCTTTTGATGGGATGTACTTTTATTGACACGATCTTGACAAACTGGGCGCAGAAGGCAGGATAAAAGCTAATCATTAGAACCTATTGCCTAATGACCGTTCCAAAAATAAGTATAAAGGTCGAACAGGAAATGCAGCAAAACACAGTAAACCCAAAAACACGCAAAACGTGAATGGCAGTGCTAATAAGGAACAAAGGCATATGACGTCACAAACACAAAAAAGGTTGACAATAGAGCTATCGCCTTGGAACGGTCAGTGGAGAAAAATGCCGCTGGGTGTTTATACCAGGTTCTAGGGTGCACCAAACCTCACACTTACCCTACTGTCATCCCAATAAAACGGGACAGTGTAAATAAAGAAATCCCCGTCACGAACTATTCTTTAACCAACAAGGCAGCACTAATAGGCTATATAAATAAAACACAAAGATGATCGTATATATATAAATACAAAAATCAATAGCCTAGAAAGCCACTCAATGACTTGGCAGAAGCCAGAGCAACAAGAGAATAAATCATTGAGGGCAAGACATGAATGCAGACAAACATCAAACGTCACCGTCCCTTTGGGCTTTAGGTTGACGGCACCATAGGGTCCACAGCCTGAGCAGTCATCGCACAATTAAAGAGGAAAGCATAGTGGCGAACTGTAAATGGGTATATGACCAAGGATGCAGTGCGTTGCAAAATTATAGGGTCATAACCTCTTTTGATAAACCTTTTAACACGTTTAACAAAGATAGTATGAAAGCGATCATGGCCAAGGAACTTACGAAGTTTGTAAATCACGTCACCATAGAAGTCAGGTTGTGATAGTTCTTGTCACAGAAGAGTTCTTAAATTACTTTTATGTTTTGAAAGAAGATCAGGGTTACGATAATAAAAGTGTGCAAAGGTTTTACGAAGTTTATGGTAACAGTAGCCCTGATGGAGTAGCTTTATAGTTATACAAAGATTACGAATATTAAAGTCCTCAACTCAAGTACATGCTCTAGAAAAACGAATAAGCTGAGACACATAGACCCCATAAGAAGTTGCTCGTGGAACATCCACATCTAAATGTAGATAATTAACAATATCAATATCAAAATTAAAATCATCACCCTTGTCATATATTTTGCTAATTATTTCACCATTTTCAACAGAGAGATGTAAATCGCGAAAAGAAGCGTTAGTATCAGAAATATTAGCTTTGTTAAGTTCTTTTAGATGTATATTATTACCATAATAGAAATGAAAAGGTTGTCAATGTTCAAAATGTCATCCAGATACCGAGTGGTGTCATTAAAGGCTTCACTAACATCTGCCTGGGTATCTGGTGAAAGACCCAACATGACATTTTTTTCATAGCAATATAAAATCAAAACTGGGACAAGGGGTGCACAGTTCGTACCCATTAGGATACCAACAATTTGTCTATAAAAGGTAATTCCATAATAGACGAAAATATTATCTAATAGAAAAATAAATGATTCACAAACTTCATGGCCACTCCGCATAATGTTATTGTCCAAACCGCTGTTAGTAAAAAAAACGCTTTAACATTGTTACAGGCCAAAAATGTAGTATTTTTCCTAGCAAACGTTTTTTTTAATGAGAGCAATAAGCTTGTCTTTGATAAGGTTGTGTGGTAAAGTTGTATTTACTGCAGAAAAATCATAAGTACTTATAGATGAAGCTTGACGTTTATTGCAAAGTTTATAAAGAACGTGGCTTTGATTTTTAATAGACCAAAATAAATTAATCCCAAAGTTTTCGGTAACCGTGTCTTCACCACGTTTTGACCACGCAAAAGTTCTTCACCACACAAACGTGTTTTGAATGAGAGAAATAAGCTTGTCTTTGATAAAGTTGGGTGTTAAAGTTATATATAATGTAGAACAATCATAAGTCCTTATAGTTGAAGCTCGACGTTTATTGCAAATTTGATCAAGAACATCGCCTGAATTTTTAATAGACCAAACTAAATTAATCCCAGAGCTGTCGGTAACCGTGTCTTCACCAAGTTTTGTGAAAATCACCCCTGTACCCTAAAAACGTACTAAATAGCGTTCCAACCGATGTTTTGGACCATTTTGTGAAGTTTAATTAATGGGTGGGTGGAGAATGGATTTGCACTCAGTCAGAATACTTATCGGTCCAGCTAACCCCATCACAATCCATATCCTATACTTATAAGTATTAACAATATTTGAACTAATAGGAACGTTGTACAGTGAACCGTTCATTATTTTGGTGATGTAAACTTGACTCGCAGTTATCAAAATTTCATTTATTCTTTACTTTTATTTAGTTGTTCTAATTAGTAAGACTTTTGTCTTATTTCGAAGACAACGACGTACGTGCTTTCACCCGCAACATACGTTTTGTCTTGTCACTTCAAAGTTTAACAAATGCGGAGGAGCATACTTTGCAAGAGGTCTAAATATGTTCGATGGTACACAAACCCGTACAAACCGCTATAATATAATCAAGCCACCTATGAAATTATTACCATATCTCTAAATCATGCTCAGTCTCTTCTTCATAGAGAAAAGTTGGCCTACCAAGTGTGTAACTACATAACAACTCTATCTATTCCAGCTGCTATATGCTAAGAAACGGATATGGTTAATTTCTCCTCCGACATCAAATATTGCATGCGGATGTAGAGCACATGAAAATTTGTTTTATCGATAACTTTTATTTCAGGAATAAACAGAATCAGTAACCATGAGAGGGCTGGCAATTTTACTTGTTCTTGTTCCGATGACCTTTGCTGCGCCAAATGTACCAGAAAGGAGATTCATAGCAGACACTCTTGGTGTGTACATTTGTCATTTTACCTTATTATATAATTACCTCTCTGTTGTATATTGTGGTTTGGTATAAGGAAAAAGGAGCAAATAATGAGATACGTTTGTATCAATTTTAGATGAGAATAATCACTGTGCGCATTTACCCTTTCGCCGCCATTTTTCAAATGTCGTCTGCTAAAATTTGAATTTCAACCTTCCGGTAATATGTTATACTTGTATATAAAGTGTAAAATATCTGAGTGGCGAACAGTTTAAACCCTGATCAGCCAGCACATCGTGTGAATGTCGATCTGAACTTACACTGGTCTTAAGATTAATTATTTCAATTATTGCAGTGAAAGGGTTAAACGGACAAATACACCATTTGTGATTTGTTTTGACTTAAAAGCAGATACAAAAGTCGAACAGGCAATGTTTCTTTAGCAGAACTCTGCATTAATGATTTTAATAGGAATTAATTACTATATTTTAAACACTTATATTTTTACGGCTTTTATGTCGTCCGTCAAACTAAACATCCTGCAATTTAACTGGTTCCTTCAAAACGTTGCGACTATTAAACTGTTTATAACCCGTTGCAAATTAGCTATGTGTCAAACAAACACGGCGTCGTTTAATACAGTTACAATGGGTTTGTCAGTAAAACTGTCAAAATCAACGAAATGCTTAGATATGCGTTTACCAGTATTGAATAGTTGGCTTCTGAGAAAATATATCATCGTTAAAAGGCCGCAAAAAGTGTTTAACGGCTCCACTAACGCGTCGCTATTAAACACAATGTGCTTTATTAACTCTTTTCGATTAATTAAGTTGGTATCAATTATATGCTCGCACCTGCTGAATTAAGCGTGTATGCAATTTTTTAAGCAGAGTTGTACTTGTTTTCTACATTGCTGTAAATGTATACATCAAATATCGTTAACAAATTACAGAGAAAATCATTAATGTAACCACCATCAAAGCCGACCTGCAACTTATGGTCGACGCTTTGGGAAGTGATCCAACAGAACAAGCATGTGAACAAGAAGGACACAAATTATTCGGCAGTGGACTCCTGCAACACTCTGTTGCTCTTATTTGTCATTCGTAAGTATAATCAAATACATATACCGAACAAATTAAATTATGATGCATGTCGGATCTTATCTGACGAAGCCGTGTACGTTCGGTGTCAACGATAAAGTGACATATATATGATAATTAATAATGCTACAAAGCCACTTGTAAACAAAGTCGGTGATAAAAAATAAAGTAAATATTTTGGAACATACTTGTATAGGTCATCGAAAATCGATTTCATTTTAATGAAAATGGTGGTATTTTTAAAATTACGAAATTTGCAATGTTTTTGCTTGCGAATAACAAAGTTTTTGAACAAGTTTTAGCGGTTTTTAAATAATGACAGAACGGGCAATTCTTGTCAATGCCAAACATTCAATTAGTTCACAGCAACACATTCATATAACGAAATAAGTAGTTTTTTTATTATATGGGAGGCAATTGTAATATTTTGCTTAATACTTTGAAAATCACATCCTTACCATTTCTAAAAGCGTCAAACAAGTATACCAATGTTCATATGTTTAATCTATGTCCCTAAAAGGTCGTGCTAAACTGATTTTGTTCAGTATATATACTGAAACGCAAAAGAAACGCAACACAGGAATTTCCGCAATATATTGTATATACTGCACACTTAATTCCACATAATATTCCAACTCAAATCCCAAGATGTTTTGTATAAACAAAAGTTGCAGTTAATTAGAGAAAGGTCACAACTGTGATGTTGTAGACGTTTTAATCACACTACACCTTGTAACAAGAAAATCATAAATGTTGAAGTTCCTGTTTGAAAAAATGAGCCAGTTCAGTACTGTAACGTAAAGAGTTTGCAAACTTTTGCATCCTAAGTTTGCTCACATGCTTGAGCCAAACGCGTACTCTGTGAATAATGAAACTTTGAAGGAATACTATTTGCTGTATTATGTGTTGTTTCAGTATTTTTTTCCGAAAGAAAATGTCTTACGTAGCCATGTACCATTCGATTAACAGCAACATATTGTACATACAATATATAGCGGAAATTCCTGTGTTGCGTTTCTTTTGCGTTTCAGTATATATGCGAAATGCCTTCTTATCGTATTGTCTGTCTATTGAAACGTGTATGATTTGGCTTTAGGTCTAATTACACTAAATCAACAGGATGTGCTCGCCTGGTGCAGTCGAAAGTAGTTCTGTATTGAAGAGTGCTAATCTTTTTTTCTTTAAAAACATTTTTAGTGCAGTTTCCTGTTATTGTTTTACTGTAACTGTATTCTGGACATGTTGTTGATATTTGAAAATGCAGCTCATCATGTTTTTGACAGTTTTTGATATAAATTTGAGAAGTGAAAGTAGACAGGGTATGAAATTGAAAGGGGTAAAAAATAGTGTTGACCTTTGACCCGGTGTTAGTATACAACTGAAGAAATGTTTCTTAGAAGGTATTAAACCCCCTATTTCCTTGTTGATGTTTAATAGCAGACATGTTTATTTGCATGATAAAGTAAATTTCCCAGAATTCTAACGAGGTTTGAGTTTTTAACAGGTTGTCAATATTCTAACTTTACTATGGAAGGGCAATGGAGACTCATTTACGCTATTATAACCTTTAAGGCCGGTGTCAAGGGTAGCATTTAACTATTCATTAACCAACCCTCCTACTTAAGTGACAAGAGATTGAGCGTTATTTATCCTCTCCGTTGACGCCTTTCTGTCTACGAAAGAAATATAAAAAGATCGGACAGGGAAAGTAGCATTCAAGGAGGACAGTCAACCACAAAACACAGAAACAAACACGCAAACAGACAAACAAGACGGCAAAAGCAACAATAAATACAAACGACATCACAAACACAAAAGGGTTGACAATAGGGCTACCGCCTTGGAACGGTCAGTTGCAAAGTAGGCTACTGGGGGTTTAAACTGGTTCTAGGGTGCACCAAACCTCACACTTACCCTACTGTCATCCCATTAAAACAGGACAGTGTAAATAAAGAAATCCCCGCCTACGAAAGTCACATTTGTTTCTTTGAATGATGAGTTACCTTTTTAATGTTAATGAATTGTTTACTTTTTGTTTAGTTAAATTGTTATTTTATTTTATCAATTGTGCTCTATCCGTTTTTACTTTCTGTTTAATACTTGGAACGTTGAAGATTTTGTATTTAAAACACACACTAGTAAATAAATGTGATGTTAAATAAAAACACTCGGAGTAGTACTTTTTACTAGATTCATATTTGAATTATAATAATACTGCAAACCTACTATAATAGAGGAGAATATAATATGATATTTAGAATTGATCTATTTTAGTAGATTTTTTAGTGAGGTTTGGTGCACCCTAGAACCTGGTTTAAACCCCCAGCGGCCTTTTTTGCCACTGACTGTTCCAAGGTGAGTAGCCCTATTGTCAACCCTTGTGTGTTTGTGATGTCTTATCTTGCATTTTATTTATCTTTATAAATAGTTGTTCTTTGTTTCTTTGTGTGTTTGTGGTTGACTGGCGTCCTTGAATGCTATTTTTCCTGTTATATTTTCATATCTACGTTTACAGTTATATGAATCAGTACCAGTATATGCCGTACATAATGTGCCAGTACATTTTGTTATTTGCTACAGGTTCCAAGAACTTGTCCACCATTTTCAAATAGCAGCTCCAGTAACAACTGCCCCAGCAAAGAGATTTCTTCTTGATGATATTCTTGGAACTGTTTGTAAGTTGCCAATCGTACATTTCGTCATTGTTTTTCATTTGTCAAAATTGTAATTCTGCTATATGTTTGACATACATGTTAAAGGTCGTAGCGGGGTTGCTGGAAAATAGATACATTACGTGGTCCGAGTATTAACTTTCATATCCCATCCTACCCCTTTTCCAAAAAGAGAAAACAGGGTTGACTGGGGTATTAACTAAAGCTTTCGGCTTAAAGTGTTTGCATATTGTAAAATTTAAACATTTAATAAGTAATTTTAAACAGGTTATCGCATTTTTGCAGCAAAATTTGTTTTTAAACGTCTTTTATTTGTCAAAATATCCGTTATAAAATCCTGTAAATATATTTTTTCCAATCGCTTAATGAAATTAAGGTGGACCACGTAATGAGTTTGATGTAAACATATTACTACCTTCTTGCCATATATTTAGTTTTTATGATGATGAGGTAGACCCTTCTTTCATAATTGCTATCTGATCCGATATATATTCGAACCTGACTGCTAACATTGGTATCTAGGCCACGATATTTACTGAAGTTAAATAATTAAGGAATTTAGTTAAGGAATCTATAACGTGTGTTGTAATGTCGAACATTTTTGTTGACAAATATTTAATTGGATTCTGGAGGAATGTAATAGGCCTCTGAGGGTAGTAATACTAATATATAGTCCGTTACTGCCTCCCCCACCGCCAGCTCCCTTAGACAATGGTGTTGTAAAGAGATAAATAACTAAAAACACTTCAGAATGTGTTTGTAAAACATTAGTTTAGTTCCAAGCTATTTAAAGTGTTTGGCTAGGTTGTATACATTTATAGCCGTAATAATGATTCAAATGGATTTTATGTTTACTTTTTTCATGAATCGTGTTTACGCGTCTAGTTCCAACGTAATATATCTTACTGCTTTTTACTGTTAAATACATTCATGCGATTTTTGCTGATACATCGATACAGTTTTAAAATAAATGAATGTACTCAATAGATATGTTTACGACGTTGTAGAAAACAAATGCCTCCCGGTACGGAGAATTCAAACAGTCTGAAAAAGAAATGTCTTCATGATGTTTTATAACAGAATACAAAGTGTTATGGTGGGTTTGCAAGGGTCTGCACATAGTAGACGGCCCAGTTGACCTCAGACGGTTCACTTTCCCAGTTAGTGAACTCTCCCTGGAGAGTCTTACCCCAAGTGTTTTTCTATTGATATTCATGTTACAGTCAAATGTATCAGGATGAGTGCTGTGTGTATCCTTATTGCTGTAACTACACCAAGCTTACTCAGTAACTGAAGTGTAGTGTTCTACCTTCGTTGTTAGGTGATTATTGTGTAAGCTATCCGTATTAATTATACAGCGTAATTACACCGTGATTTGATCACGGAATGTATGTTAAAATCTCTCACTGAGTATTTTAACCTAGACAGACTAACAACAGTGTCTACTTTACCAGGAAAACAATATCCTGTATGCGTATACGTGTATTTAGGCTATAACGCCTATACTGAAACACAACGGTGCTTCTTTATAGCAGCTGACGAAGGAATTTTTATTCCGAAAGATCTTTTGCATACAGGATATTGTTTTCCTGGTAAAGTAAACACTGTTGTTAGTCAAGGTTAAAAACTCAGTGAGAGATTTTAACACACACTCCGTGATCACAAATCACGGTGTAATTACGTTGTATAATTAATACGGATAGCTTACACAATAATCACATAAGAACGAAGGTAGAACACTACACTTCAGTTATAGAGTAAGCTTGGTGTAGTTACAGCAATAAGGATACACACAACACTCATCCTGATACATTTGACTGTAACATGAATATCAATAGAAAAACACTTGGGGTAAAATTCTCCAGGGAGAGTTCACTAACTGGGAAAGTGAACCGTCTGAGGTCAACTGGGCCGTCTACTATGTGCAGACCCTTGCAACCCCCCACAACATGAGTTGAGTTCTCTCGACTACCCACTGCAAATCAATTAAACCCTTGGTGAAATTGAAATCAGTTATACAAGAAATATAAACGGTAACCAAACTCGTGATTTCTTGCGAATAAAAAGTATATTTAAGCGGTACCCAAACACGCAATATACTCAAAGCAAAATTAAAGCTGTAACCAAACACGCATCTGCTTAAAATATAAGTCAGAAACCTGTTTTTGACTTTTTAAAAGTATAGTACGCGGGAAACAGACTCGCATTATACTGACAATATTCACTTCGGGTGAATGTTATGCTGTTGAAAACTCCCACGCTACAGTAGGGCGAATATTGGAGATTGACCGCAGTAATCGAATTGTAGTGACAATACATTGAGTATATGAAGAAAGTGGCTCTATTACATAAAAAGAAACTACACATCGCACAACTATACCAAGGTGCAATAAATACAATAAATGTAATAAATAGCTCAGTACACCTGACAATACATGTCTACAACACGTAGCTACTAACAAACTACACTATACTGTATTGTATATTGGGTGACTGAAATAGCTTTCAGTTGCAATTAACATAAATCGATTACTGAGTGTCAACTTCTAAATATTCTGATATAAACAAATATTGGAAAGTACTGCATATGTATACATTATAACATTGGAAGTAAATAGACAAAAATAATAGAAAGGCCACGGTAACAACCGAGACCACATATTTGATTACACAAAAATACACAATTTAAATTGCGCAATAGTGCGTATACGTGTATTTAGGCTATAACGCCTATACTGAAACACAACGGTGCTTCTTTATAGCAGCTGACGAAGGAATTTTTATTCCGAAAGATCTTTTGCATACAGGATATTGTTTTTCTGGTAAAGTAGACACTGTTGTTAGTCTGTCTAGGTTAAAATACTCAGTGAGAGATTTTAACATACATTCCGTGATCAAATCACGGTGTAATTACGCTGTATAATTAATACGGATAGCTTACACAATAATCACCTAACAACGAAGGTAGAACACTACACTTCAGTTACTGAGTAAGCTTGGTGTAGTTACAGCAATAAGGATACACACAGCACTCATCCTGATACATTTGACTGTAACATGAATATCAATAGAAAAACACTTAGGGTAAGACTCTCCAGGGAGAGTTCACTAACTGGGAAAGTGAACCGTCTGAGGTCAACTGGGCCGTCTACTATGTGCAGACCCTTGCAAACCCACCATAACAAGTGTTGATATTGAGATGTGTGTCACTACTGTTTACTTAAAACAATGATTTATATCTGTATAATGGGGTTGGATTTATTATAACTTTGTTGCAACTATTATAAACATTATCCCTTCGAAAATTATAGTCGACATACCGGGTATTCAGCACGACCTACAGGTTATGGTCGACCTATTGGGAAGTGACCCAACAGAGCAAGCGTGTGAGCAAGAAGGAATCAAAGTATTCGGCGCTGGACTTGTGCAACACTTGGTTCCTCTAATTTGCCATTCGTTAGTATGATTTATTATATGCGTGTTGAAGATTTATTGAACGAACACGATCTTAATCTATTTCCGCTATAGCTGGAGTTAAAGGTGAACTATGGTATGTTGGAATATGGTTGCTGCAAAGATTAATATTTACTAGTGTCGAAAATAAATACACGTTGTCAACAATTGTCAATAAAAACAGATTGATCCATAACCTGTATATTAAACAAACAACACATTATTACATTCTTTATGACCCCTTCTTACATACTTTATGACCCCAGCATTTCAGTATTTATTTTAAAGGTACAGCGAGTACGTGTACATAATCCAGATATAAAAATAACATATATACATATGTTAATGCATCGATCTGATGTCCACCATGGAAAAGCATTTTATATAATACTCACATTTTAAAGTTGGAAACATATTTCTTTTGGACATTTAGATGCATACATCAAGCATTTTTAACCTCTGAATAAACAGTCATTTCTGCATTGGATATACCCTTCTTCAAACATATTGAAAGTGAAACTGCCAATTCTTTTGGAAATGACCAGTTCACCAAATGTTCAGGTTTTTGTAAAAGCTCTGCTTATTTAGATAATTTGACCTTCGTTTAGGGATGTATCACTACTCAGTGTCTGACTGTAAGATCTAGACTCAAAAACCTCATTTATACCTTTCTTAAAAATAGGTATAAATTTTGAACAGGAATAAAGCTTTCACAGAACAAGTAAACCCCAAAACACGCAAAAAGAAAAAGATGAATGGCAATGTTGTTAAAGAGTTAAAGAATAAATCCCCGCCATGAACTATTCTCTAACCAACAAGAAGGCAGCATTAATAGGCAATATAAATAAAACACATTGTCAAAGATGATCGTTTATATATAAATACAAAAAAACAATAGCCTTGAAAGCCACAAAGAAGGTACTCATTGACTTGGCAGAAGCCAGAGCAACAAAAGAATAAACTATTGAGGGCACGACAATACAAGATTGCAGACAAACATCAAACGTCAACGTCAATTTGGGCTTCATCATAGGGTTCGCAGCTTGTCCGGTCATCCAATAATTAAAGAGGAAAGCATAGTGGCGAACTGTAAATGGGTCCACCACCAAGCATGCAGTGCGTTGCAAAATGATATGGTCATAACCTCTTGTGATAAACCTTTTAACAAGTTTAACAAAGATAGTATGAAAGTGATCATGACTATGCATGTTAAGAAATTAAAAAGGCCTAACAAGCACCTTCCAGTCTCTTTTCGTAATCAGCAAAGGCGAATTCGAAAAGTATTAAAAGTCATTCAAGCATGTGTTAATGCCATGGTTTTTTCATAGATTTAGTCCAATTTAACGTCAGATAAAACTCTATATTACAAAACGTGAATCGACTTAACATACACTTTCAACAAATGTTTACGAATGTAGAAACGTATTACTTCTGATTTTTTTTTTTTTATCAAATTTCAATAACTTTACCAGCGTTCGTCGACCACCGTTTTTGTGCCGAAAATGTAGAACTAGTCACCACTATGTTTATACGAGGTCGCGAGACAAGTTATGTCACACAAGGCAATGAATGACTTATAATTAAGCGCATATTATTGACTAAATCTGTCGACTTTGACCATAATTCAGTGCAACGACCGAACGGGCGGTGGACTCTATGACAACGTGTACCGAAATCCTTTAAGGCGGGAGCCGTTTGATGTATGTCCTTCACTCCCTTAACGGTTTTCCCCTTGATGTTCTGACCTCAAACAAGTCATCGAGTACATTTGAGATTAGTTTCTTCGGTTTAACTTATTTTTTTATATATTATATACATGAACATTGATGTGTGTGTTCTTATTACACCTATCTACGCTTTCTCAAATGTAAGGTTTCTCTTTAGCTGCAACTACTATGGTTGTTCAGTACGGCTTTGGATACATCCTGAGATGTTTATTACTCTTTTTATGTGTTTCTTTAGTTAGTTTCTCTGGATGTGGACTTTGTTGTTAGAGAATTCCTTTTGATCGGATGTATTTTTTTTTTACACTGTCTTGTCTATGTGGGCACTGAAGACAGGATAATAGCGAGGATTGTGCGCATATAAAATCGATTCAAGCTAACCAGTAGGCCTTATTGCCTACTGACCGTTCCAAGTCGGTAAACGTGTCTTCACTGCCCTTTCTGTCGTTTTTTGTCTCTTTCATTGTATTTTTGTCTCTTTCATTGTATTTTCAAGTCCTTGTTTGCAGTACAGTGCGGACCTACGATGCCATTGCTTTCGGACGCTGTGGTTTCTATAGGACCCTATATCTCTTTTTTTTTAACTCGGCGGGTATTATGTTTATTTACACTGTCCTGTTGTTTAGGGATGATGACAGGGTAAGGGTGAGGTTTGGCTTTTGCCACTGACCATTCCAAGGCGGTACCCCCGTTGTGAACTCTAATATGTTTGTGATATTAATTTTTACTGAATGTGTTTGTAATCACCTTTTAGTTGTAATACTTGTTGGAGTGACTGTGAATGATACTCTTCCTGTTGGACTTATAACATTTCTTTGAATGTTAATGCTAGGAAGATGAAATTCATTATAGAGCAAATATATCCATGTTTAACAAGTTAATCGTTCAGGTTGGGGTTTATATATAACAATGTAAGGTTGCAGAAACAAAAACAAGATACGTAATATTTAATCAAACCAACAAGACGTTAAGACAATGTTTACAACATCTGCTATTTCACGCAATGTCTTATCGCAGGCTTAACATTCAACTGACTAATACTTTGATTCAGTTGATAGAGAAATACAATTATTAGATATTACTTTCTATATAGCATAACATGCTTTGATGTCGGTACAGGTTCATTGCGTATAATGATTTAATTGTACCATTTGAAGGCCATGTGTTGGATAAAAAATCACAGGTGTTGTCTACACTGAAGAAAATGAAATATTTTTCTTTGTAATTGTTGTTTGTTTCTATGCGTACTGTTGGCTGACTCTGGTCTCTCATTGCTACATTTCCTGTTCGAATTGCATATCTACTTTTAGTCTGCGTTTCAATAAAATCATTTGTTCTCTCTGTTTGCTTGATTTCTTTCATCTTTCATCGAGCGTCAGTACAACGTGTTTTGTGTTTGTCGTCTAAGGACAAGTATGTTTCTTACAAGGAATGTCAGTAATATCTGTTTTGTGTTACAGGTTCCAGAATCTTCTCAGTCATTTTCATATAGAAGCCCCAGCAACCGTAGATGCCCCAGGAAAGCGATTTCTCCTTGATAGTATATGTAAGTTACCACGCATACATGTCGTCCTGTTTGTTACCGACCTATTTCGAGCATATTGTATTTAGTGTTAGAGGTTGGGGTGGAGAGGCGGAGAGAGAATTAGGTAACTGTCAATCTCTGTTAGACATACCGTATGGGCAAATGGTGTTATTCAAGTTTGTATCAGATGACGAGGCTTATATACAACATAAAAGTAGGTATTTCTTTAGTTGTGTTTTGGTTTTGTTTTGGTGTTAAAAACAACGAATTATCAACAAAGTTTTGCATTTAACTATTTGTTTTCTTCATAAGAAATATTCAAAGCATTATATGCTGCTATACCTTAGGTACTGTTCAATATAGCAATGATATTTTAAGAAGAAACTTAACTCAAGGCTCAATTTTTATACCTGAGCTGATCGGTCATGTAGATTGTTAGAAGTCAATAAGCAAGCTTTCCATGCTTTTTTCAATGATCATTTTCGTTAGGATATAGCTACACAATCCCGATAAAATAATACAATTTCAAGTTTTATAAAACAATACAAAGCCTATAGTCGAGATTCTTTACTGGATATTTTGTATTTATCGTTTAGGCTGGTATATTATTGTAGCGCAAATCGCGGTATTTGAATAATAGGCGTGATAAACGCTTCGATAACTTTGAAAATGTATCACCCCCATAATGCGGTATTTAAACCAAAAGTGTTTTCTCTGAATTGTGTTTGTTGCTCCCAAAGGATCACCTTTATCAGTATTTATTATAGCAATTCGTTCAGAACTCCGATACCTCTAGTTTGATCAACATCGAGGAGCATATAGACAAAGGCGGCTAATGTAAATTTATACATGTTTGTTCAATGGAGCGAAATAAGAAAATCAGGAAAATGTATGACAATATGGAGTATTATAAACACTTGCCTGCGTATTTGAATTGTGTTCAGTAATATATATATATTATTCCTATAATATCCTTGAAATAATTCAAAGTCAGACACATTGTATACATTTCTAAATATAGAGCGCATGTATTGATTTAATATACTATGTACAGGGAAATACAGGCTCAGTGTGTTGACACTCGACGGAGAGAAATTTTTGTTTGAAATGAGACTCTTGAAGGGGTATTGTTTAAATGAACAGTTATATATATGGAATTTGCTTTTCTTAGAAAAGGACTAGCAATAGTATTTCTCGCAAATCGAAGTATTCAGGATGTGGGGTGGATGTATACACATTAAGATCGCCCATCCGCCTATTCTTCCGTTAAACTTTTCAATTCCGGAGCTTCCTGGCCATACAATATGAGTGTCAGTTCGTAAAAAAAATCGTTTCTGGATTACATTTTAGAAACCGAATTTATCTTCATGAAACATGCCATGTATATATCCCGACTTAGCGGATTTTTGTTTTCACTTCACTGCCTAACAACCACATTTTGACGAAATGAACAATGAGTGCATCATCTCCATATTGACACAGATGCACATGTAACATTTTGTTTCGATATGGCAAATATTTTTTCACGCAATCGCAGGATCCCGTTATTGTGGACGGACCCCTACTAAATTCCATTTTGTTTATTTTGCTCTTCGAGACATAGTATTTTGTTAAATACTGGGAATATACGACGCTGGACATGGGGGGAGAAAATATCTCTATGTCCACCGCCATATGCATGCCATCTTCCGGATGGTTAAAATTATGTACTGTTGATTTTATGAATATTGAGTTCTGCTCAACCCGGGGCAAGAGGGCGTGAGCGGTAGCTAGCATATTTCACTGCCGTTCATGAACAGTCTCAATCAAACCGTGACTGCAATATTTCGTATGTGTCGTGTTCGGCCGTTACCAAAGGTCCACTCTCATGCTCTTTAGTATTGGTATTTTTCTGAATTGCTTTCCGGTGTCACGTGGTTAATCACACGCCCTCCAAAAAGTCCATTCATGTAAACCTTATTTCTCAGTGAATATTCATGCATCCTGATACGGTTTGTGGCACAATGCGTGAACAAATATCATTCTTTCAATAGGAAGTATATTTCGTTAAGAATAAAAACATTTTGCCTGAATAAAACGAGGTTCTTCACAAAAACAGCGTTTTTATGTCATTTTTGCGCTGTTATAAACCTTTATTTCTCGCCCATGGCTTTTACCATTTAATAGTTAAGTTTATATTTGTTTTCGGTTATGATAATGGTCTCGATTTCAATTGGTTCTGTTAGAAATGTTTATTTTCTTTTGGCAATAATTGAACCGATTTTACCTAGCCCAATCCGTCAGCGCCATTTTGGAGTTTTTAATCAGCGCATTCGAAGCAACAGTTTGAACCCTTATATTTTGGTAAATTCTTGGAACATTACACTTCTAATTATCTTAAATTGGAAAACAATCATGTAATTTCCGTTTTCAATGCTTTGCATTTAAAACACAGAAATAGATTTTAATTAATTTAGCGTTTAATACACCTTCGCTCCTAAACATGGATGGTTTTGTCCGAAAAGTAAAAGAAAACGGTATGTAATGTTATGCTTATTTTTCTGTTACTTTAAAGTATTTCATATTTATATTTATTTAAGAATCTCTGAGAATGATGTATTTGACTCTGTGTGAAGTTTGAAAGAACAGTATTTGAATTTAATAGGTAAAAAATGAAACAAACGTTTTTTCCCTGCGATGCCATTTTTGTCAAAACGTAAACGAACGGTACTGTAGGGGAGTTAACAAGTCGAGCGCTCGACTTTTTTTAGCTCGAGCACTGGACCTTTTATCTCGAGCGCTCGACTTATTAAACTATAGCGCTCGACTTTTTATCTCAAGCGCTCGACTTTTTAAACTCTAACGACACCGGCACCCTTTACACAAATTTTAAGTGGTAGTTAACCTTTAAATCTGATGAATCAGAAAGCCATTTTAATACTACTTCTTCATAAAAAAAAGAAAAACAATGCATTTTTCATAAACAAATAATTGTTTTTTAAATGCTTTGACGCGGTAATGAACCCAGTCCGCAACGGGGAAAACATATCTGGGTAAACACGCTATCCGACTGCGCTAGGGAGGCGGATTAACATTATTTGCTATACTTAAGCTTTACATAAACGTGCTCAATCCGCAAAGGACCCTGTGCTATTATAAAAAAATACATTTCAGCATATTGATTTTATTTAAAAATACTTTACAAACCATTACATTACATTAAAGAAAATTAAAGATTTAAATAAGTAAACTTAAAAAAAGTTAATTATTTGAAGTTTCATAAATCTAATAAAACGTTCAGTTTTAAGTTAACACTTACCCTGTCCTACCTAATTAGTAGGTAGAAGCTGACGTCTTTCATATAAGGGATACTTTTTTTGTTTAAAATTTCCGCATGTAATCATAAGACGTCATGAAGAGTATAAAACGACAACCAACTATTCAGTTTTGCTTTCATCGTTGTCGTCTTCATCAAATTTGTGTTTAAATATTTACACTACTTTACCGCATAACCTTATAAAAGAAAAACTAATAGCTCTTATACAAAAAACTTTCGCCAAGGAAAAAACTACTTTTTTTAGCCTGTAGTCATACTAGGCCATTTTCAGGCACACTAGGCCATGATCCCGACGGTTACACTTTATGGACTTGTCAACAAGTCTGTGAATCACTATCATTCTTATTAGACAACATTTTTGTCAGGTTTGGACATATCGGTTATAGGCAAACCGTTGGCATTCCTATTGGTACTAACTATGCACCCCTTGTTGTAGATTTGTTTTTATATTGCTACGAACGTGACTTTATGTTAGGCCTTTCTCCCGATACACAAGCTGATGTCATCGACGCTTTTAATAACACCTCACGCTATTTTGACGATACACTTAATTTGGATAATCTTTTATTTTATTCCATGATTCCTAACATTTATGCTCCAGAACTAAAACTCAGTAAAGCTAACGTTTCGGATTCTGTCACTCCTTTTTTTTTGATTTACATCTTTCTGTTGAAAATGGAGTAGAAATAACTAAACTTTATGATAAGAGAGATGATTTTGATTCGATATTGGAAATATCCACATTTAGATAGGGATATCCCCAATACTGTTTATGGCGTGTATATTTCTCAGTTAATTCGTTTCGCCAGAGCTTATAGCCGTGTTGAGAACTTTAACCTTCGTAATCTTAACATTACTGAAAAAACTCTTCCAACCCCGTTACCATAAGTTACGCAATACTTTTTCTAAGTTATATTATCGTAACACTGATCTGCTCGACAAATATAACAGCAAATCTTTAAACACTTCTGGAAAAAGGTTTATCACAAACCGTCTTTTATGGAGATATGATTTACAAACTTAGGAAAATTCTGTCGTGATAAATTTCAAGAGTTATTTATTACAATTATTAAAAATATTATAAACAGAGGTTACGACGGAAGTATTCTGCGGCGCACTACCTGCTTAGTAGTAGACCCTTCTACAGTTTGCAATAATGCTTTCCGCTTTGATTGTGCAACGACCGGACGTGGACCATATGACAACGTGTTCCTAAATGCTTTAAGGCGGGAACCGTTTGATGAATGTCCTTCACTCCATTTTGTCGTGCCCTTAACGGTTTTCTCCCTAATACTCTGATTACAGACAAGTCACCGAGTACATATGAGATTAGCTTCTTAGGTTTAACATATTTTTTGATATATACATCAACATTTCTGTTTTTTTTTCTTATAAAACTTATCTACGCTGTCTCAAATGTAAGGGGTTAACTCGGCGGAGATATATTTTCATTTACACTGTCCTATTGTTTAGGGATGATGACAGAGTAAGAGTTAGGTTTGGTGTTGCGTAACCTTCAACCGGTTTAAACTCCCCGGTGGTCCCTTTTGCCACTGACCGTTCCAAGGCGGTATCCCTGTTGCAAACCCTTATATGTTTGTGATGAGCTTTTTCACTGAATGTGTTTGTGATGTACATTTTTAATCACGTTTGCGTTGTAACACTTGTTGGATTGACTGTATTCTGTGAATGCTACTCTTCCAGTTTGACTTATAACCTTTTCTTTGTTATTTCAAACTAAAGTTGACAACGTGAAGTATAAAGGATGGATGGATGTATTTGGTAGACCTCAGTGAGGTAGTTAATACTAGTAAATAGGCTTATACGCGCTGCTACTTTTCCGGTTATTGGGAAATCTTGTCTGACATTCCTAATAGTCACAATCCTACCACCTTTCAAATCTGCTAATTTTATACAATTATTCTAAAGTTCTTTCAGGGCATATATGTATTGTAATTTGTTGCTCATAACCATGTTATTATATAATCTTATATTAAGTATTGTATTTAACACACTGTAATCAAATAGGCTTTGAACAAAATAAAATAGTTAAGCAACGTATGGAGAAAACATAGGCTTCTCGGTACGATGTACGATTTCGTGTTTTATTCTTATAAATGCAAAGTTAGAAAAATGTGTCAAGAATAAAACATATCTTTGACATTTACAGCATAAAAGGACGATTAATTAACTGCTTATATTAACAAACGACTGTTTGCTGATTAATTTACGCCTTAATATCAGAACTCCATCTTTATTTTTGTCAATCGGTTTTGCATCGCATCGGTTGACGTTTTAGTAGTATGTGTATGTGATACTGGTACATTTCTTTGTAAAAAGTTGACATACCATTATACATTAAATAAGCCATAAGCGATTGATGATTTGAGAACAGTATACATATTGATTTGTCCGGTATAGTTCTACAGCTTTGTTGGAATTCTGTGTCTACTTTTATATATACCATTGATAATTTCGTTTAAAACTTACAGTGAACTTGGTTAATACAAGCGCCATCAAACAAGATCTGCAGGTTATGGTCGACGTTTTGGGAAGTGATCCAACAGAGCAAGCATGTGAACAAGAAGGACACAAATTATTCGGTGATGGACTTCTGCAACACTCCGTTGCTCTTATTTGCCATTCGTAAGTATGATTAAACAAAAGCATGTTAAAGGCGTTCTTATCGCGTTGTACATGGGTGGCAAAGCGTGTATAATTTCGTTAAAGCTAGTGTTAAGTGCGTGAGTAACGTTAAACTATTCATAACATTTCTACTTATTAACACTTCGGATGAAATGTCTTCGCTTTAATTTTCCGCAGCTCTTTATTTTTTTGCAGAGTAGAATTATATAACAATAACTGCGACGCTGTTGAATTAATTTCTTAAGGAACGTACGGGTAAATCATCTTTTCATAGACATTTTGTAATATTCTTGGAAAAATAATATTTTTTAACAAAGTTAGATACAAAAGTCCAACAGGAAATGCATCATTCCCAGAATGCAGGCCACCAAAAGCACGTTTCGAATCAACAATCACGTGGTAAAATAGAACTTCAAGTATAAGACAGATTGACAACAGGGGTACAGCATACAGGACGATCAGTGAAAAACTGATTTAAACATAGCACCAAACCTCATTTGTACAATATGGTCTTCCCAATTAAAACAGATAGTGTCAATTAACCTTCAATAACTTGACAGTAGGAGCCACTGCAACAAGAGAAATAACTGTTAAAGGCACGACAAGACAAGATTTAAAACAAACATTAGAAGTTACCTTCCTTTACAGGAAAAGTGCACACATTATTTATTATGGGATACTAGATATACTGAATACATGTTTTACCTAAATTAGAAAACTGAGAGATTGATTTATGCACGTTTATAGCAATGGACCATGCACACATAAGATACATCTTAGGTAAAACATAAACATATAAAATTAGAAATGCAGCATTAAATGTATGTCATGTTAAACCAAAATATTGAGGTTAATAGTCATTGTCGGAATAATTTGAATATCAGTGATATCAAACGTTATAAGTAAATACTAAAAAGGAAGTCTCTTGTAAGCAACGTTAACAAACAGAGCGGAAAATAGCAGACTCTGTTTTACTGCGTCATTTTACAGCTGCCATACAGCACCAAAATGAACGGTAGTTTGAATTAGTAGTAGATTTCTTGAAAGCAACTAAGGCAATCAAGAGAGAAACGTAATATAAGACTCGGGTTTATTGAGTCTGTTTATGGGATGTAATATAAGGTGCAACACCTATCATGCCCCTTGCATCGGCTTAAGCGGTATTCTTCTAAAAAAACACAAAATTGGTGTATTAGACCCCAAAGGACCATTAAGTAATAGCACTAATAACTAGTAGTCATTACGAGTTTATTCACCCACCACAAAGCGATTAACGAACGTTAATGTGTTATGTACCAATTTGTTTTTATCGCTTATATCCAACACTGCTATAGCATTTCTCTCCAATCGATTTTTTCCTATTTAGAACTAATTTTCTTTTTATTTTATTTAAAATCACAATGTTATTTTTACTAGATGCAGGTTTATTTTGTTTTGGTTCATATTATAATTTCTCATATTATGGTAGGTTTGCGGTTTTATTTAATTCGTATATGAACTTATAATTGTCCGTATTAATGGGCTCTTCTGAATTTAATTCAATTAGAAAGACGTTTCTGTCAATTGGGTGTTTATACACGATTGAAAATATAATAACCACATTTAAGCCCCTTTTTACATCGAGCCCCATGGGCACAGGACCATGGGTAACAAGAACGCCATTTTCTAAAGGTTTTAAGAAATGTGCGCTTCTTATTTGAATTAAAGATTAGGGTTTTGCTGAAAGAAAGACGTTTCAGTCATTTGGGTGTATATAATGATTTAAAAAATAAGGATCACATTTAAAGCCATATTTTAAATAGCTCACTATTAACCTTATAGTGTCTTGCCAGTATGACCGTATATCTTTCATTTGGTTTTAGTCAGTTAAACTTGATCAGTTGCAAAGCGTATAACTACAATTAGCTTTGTTATTGCATGTTATCTTGCATATTGTGGCAGTAGATTCTGTTCTTTGTTGCAGGTTCCAAGAGCTTCTTCATCATTTTAATGTAGTAGCTCCAGTAACAACTGCCCCAGCAAAGAGATTTCTCCTGGATTCTATTTGTAAGTTGCCTTACATTTCGTCATTGCTTTTCAGTTATCAAAATTTGAATTCTGTAGTATGTATGATATACATGTAGTAGGTATCATCGGGGTTGCATATAAATGTATATAACTATATCAGCACATTACTACATTCTTGTCATATACGACGTTTGTGTGAAGATGAGATAGAGCACCTACATCTCCCATTATTGCTATTCGATGTCGAATCCTCGCTGAGGCTACACATGTGGACTTGACCGCTTACGTTGGTACAGTGGCCACGATATTTTATGTTTCAGGTTATTAAGATAAGGAATCAACAACGTAAACATACCATGCTTTCTTGTCTCACTTCTATTTTATATCAGTATTACATAAAATTGACGAGGAAGCCGATACAATATTTGTTCGTGCACATCCATATTACAAAACTGCTTCCATCATTCAGAGTTATACGCAACATGTTCTCCGACCTCATATTGATAAAGTATCTGAACACAAAAGGTTTTTCTTGAAATAACTTATCTTAACAAGGGCATATATTTTATTGATCTACCTAGTATTTTTAGGGATACAAATGTTATTGCTTCTATTCCAAAATAATTAATAAACATTGAAAATCCTATGATGTGTTATAAATATAACAAAAACAATTGGAAACATTATATTGAATTATAACAAAGTTGTTTTAGATCTTGATTTAGATACATATACTCCATCCGTATGAGATTGCAAAGACTTCAAATTCTGCCTTACTCTAGCCGGTCATGTTATCACTGGCAATTTTGAAATTATCTTCCAACGCCTTCGTTTTCTGTGCAGTGTGGCGGTGGTAAAACGTCTCCCTGTGCTGTTATTCATTCCGATCTTTGGAGATCGCTGAGCCCGATATGTACAGATATCGATGGTATATTTTTAAATACCTTTGTTTTGAATTTCCAATAGGTGGTTCCACTACTCTAGCCATTAAAAGTTCTGAGTATTGTTTAATCACCCTTTGGATATGTTGCCTGATTCTTAATTTAGTCTTTTGACTGTTACCTGTGATACGCAGGCTTCCTAATCGCTGCTCCCAACTATATTCCATTTTGTTTATTTCGCCCATTGTTTTCTCGTTTAGGGCAAAGCGTTTGTTAGAAACTTGGACCACACGCCGCTGGACATGGAATGGTGTGAAAATACATGATTGAAGGTTCCATGTTCACTGTCATATGCATACCATCTTCGTGATGGCTGAAATGTTTGTGCTATAGACATTTTAAATATTGGGTTCTCAATCAAACCGAGACTGCAATATATTTTGTACTTATCGTGTTCGGCGATTTCCAATTTTCTCCTGTCATACTTGTTTTTTAATACTTGCCGTGTTGACATTACTGAATCTGTTGAAATCCGTAGTGCCAAATGGTGTCGTCGAGAAAAGGCAGATATTCAACGCTCAATAATTGGAAGAAACACATTCGTAAAATCATAGATACTGGAATAAAGTTCTATACATCTAATCCATCATTATTACCACCTAGACCTAGGTTTACGTTTTGTCATCTGAAGAATGGGATCCAGGAGTTTAATGCTAAATATGCCTTAGTTCCTCCTGACAAAGCCTCTAATAATATTATTATTGTTTGACAGCTATATTATGTTTATGTTTTAAAAGAGGAACCGACTCGTACAGTGTGATTAACTCACATGAGAGCGATATTATTCGAGACCATGTCTCACATATTTCCAAGTTTGGGATCAAACTGGATGAGAACCAAAATAAACTCCGTACAATTTACTGGATCCCTAAACTACACAAACAGTCTTATAAAGCTCGCTTCTTTGCAAACTCTAGCGCATTTACCACCACTAATAACTTCAAACTTTTAACATATTGCCTCGCAGCAGTTAAAGAGCATGTGAAAAGTATTGTAAGAAAGCCTATGAAAACTCTGGTATCAGTCTATTCTGGTCAATAAAACATTCAGTCGAGGTTCTTAACAAACAACGTAATCTTCCTTAAGTGTCCTCATTATCTACTTATAAATCTTTTATACTTTACACTACCTTATAAAAGAAAAAAATGGTAGCTCTTATACAAAACAAAAACATTTGCCAAGGAACAAACTACTTTTTAGTCTGTAACCACACTAGGCCATCTTTTACCAAACAGTGATCACGACGGTTACACTTTATGGACCTGTCAACAAGTCTGTGAATCACTATTATTCTTAATTAGACAAAAAAATTGTCAGGTTTCGACATACCGTTTATATGTATACCGCTGGCATTCCTATTGGTACTAACTGTGCACCCCTTGTTGTAGATTTGTTTTTATATTGCTACGAACGTGACTTTATGTTAGGCTTTCTCCAGATACATCGACGATTTCAATAACACCTCACGCTATCTGGATGATATACTTAATTTGGATAATCCTTTATTTTCTTCTATGATTCCTAACATTTAAGCTCCAGAACTAAATCTCAATAAAGTTAACGTTTCGGATTCTGTCACTCCGTTTTTTGATTTACATATTTCTATTGAAAATTGAGAAGTAATAATAAAAGCAACCAGTACTGCTATTCATTCTATCTTTGGAGATCGCTGAGCCCGATGCTTATATTCAGTTATCGGTGGTACATTTTCAATTTCTTTTGTTTTCTTACTTAATTTTTGATTCCGTGGTTCCACTACTCCGGCCGATAAAAAGGCTCTGGGTATTGTTTAACCACTTATATGATATCTTTTCTGCTTTTTAATTTAGTCTTTTGGCTGTTACTTGTGCAGGCATCACAACCGCTGCTCCCAACTAAATTTCATTATGTTAATTCGCTCTTCGGAGCATTTTATTTTATCAGATTCTTGGACCATACGCCGTACGACATGGGGAAGTAGTACACTCCATGTCCACCACCATTTTCGGGATGGTTAAAATGTTGTACTATTGATTTTATCAATATTGAGTTCTGCTCAACTCGGGGATAGAGGGCGTGAGCGGTAGCTAGAATATTTCACTACCACTCATGAACAGTCTCAATCAAACCGAGACTGCAATATTTCGTATGTGTCGTGCTCGGCCGTTTCCAAAGGTCCATTATCATACTCATTTTTACAGTGAATTTGGTTAATACAAGCGCCATCAAACAAGATCTGCAGGTTATGGTCGACGCTTTGGGAAGTGATCCAACAGAGCAAGCATGTGAGCAAGAAGGACACAAATTATTCGGTGATGGACTTCTTCAACACTCCGTTGCTCTTATTTGTCATTCGTAAGTATGATTAAACAAAATCATGTTAAAGACGTACTTATCGCGTTGTATATGGGTGGCAAAGCGTGTATAATTCCGTTAAAGCTAGTGCTAAGTGCGTGAGTAACGGTAAACTATTCATAGCAGTTCTATTTATTAACACTTCGGATGAAATGTATTCGCTTTATTTTCCGCAGCTCTTTATTTTTTTGCAGAGTAGAAATGGGTAAATCATCTTTTCCTAGACATTTCGTAATATTCTTGGAAAAATATTCTTTTTTAACAAAGTTAGATACAAAAGTCCAACAGGAAATGCATCATTCACAGAATGCAGTCCACCAAAAGCACGTTTCGAATCAACAATCAACTGGTAAAATAGAACCTCAAATATAAGACAGATTGACAGCAGGGGTACAGCATACAGAACGATGATTTAAACATAGCACCAAACCTCATTTGTACAATATGTTCATCCCAATAAAAATAGATAGTGTCAATAAACCTTCAATAACTTGACAGCAGGAGCCACTGCAACAAGACTAATAACCGTTAAGGGCACGACAAGACAAGATTTAAAACAAACATTAAAATTACCTTCCTTTACAGGAAAAGTGCACACATTATTTATTATGGGATACTAGATATACTGAATACATGTTTTACCCACATTAGAAAACTGAGAGATTGATTTATGCACGTTTATAGCAATGGACCATGCATACATAAGATACATCTTAGGTAAAACATAAACATATAAAATTAGAAATGCAGCAATAAATGTATGTCATGTTGAACCGAAATATTAAGGTTAATAGTCATTGTCGGAATAATTTGAATATCAGTGATATAAAACGTTATAAGTAAATACCTAAAAGGAAGTCCCTTGTAAGCAACGTTAACAAACAGAGCGGAAAATAGCAGACTCTGTTTTACTGCGTCATTTTACAGCTGCCATACAGCACCAAAATGAACGGTAGTTTGAATTAGTTGTAGATTTCTTGAAAGCAACTGAGGCAATCAAGAGAGAAACGTAATATAAGACTCGGGTTTATTGAGTCTGTTTATGGGATGTAATATAAGGTACAACACCTATCATGCCCCTTGCATCGGCTGAAGCGGTATTCTTCTAAAAAAACACAAAATTTGGTGTATTAGACCCCAAAAGGACCATTAAGTAATAGCACTAATGACTAGTAGTCATTACGACTTTATTCACCCACCACAAAGCGATTAACGAACGTTAATGTGTTATGTACCAATTTGTTTTATCGCTTATATCCAACACTGCTATAGTATTTATCTCCAATCGATTTTTTCCTATTTAAAACTACTTTTCTTTTTATTTTATTTAAAATCACAATGTTATTTTTACTAGATGCAGGTTTATTTTGTTTTGGTTCATCTTATAATTTCTCATGTTATGGTAAGTTTGCGGTTTTATTTAATTCGTATATGAATTTATAATTGTCCGTATTAATGGGCTCTTCTGATTTTAATGGAATTAGGAAGACGTTTCTGTCAATTGGGTGTTTTTACACGATTGAAAATATAATAACCACATTTAAAGCCCCTATTTTTACATCGAGCCCCTTGGGCACAGGACCATGGGTAACAAGAACGCCATTTTCAAAAGGTTTTAAGGAATGGGCGCTTCTTAGTTGAATTAACTAAGAAGGATTTTGCTAAATGAAAGACGTTTCAGTCACTTGGGTGTATATAATGATTTAAAAAATAAGGATCACATTTAAAGCCATATTTTAAATAGCTCACTATTAACCTTATAGTGTCTTGCCAGTTTGACCGTATATCTTTCATTTGGTTTAAGTCAGTTAAACTTGATATGTTGCATAGCTTATCACTACAATTAGCTTTGTTATTGCATGTTATCTTTCATATTGTGAATGTAGGTACTGTTCTTCGTTACAGATTCCAAGAGCTTCTTCATCATTTTAATGTAGTAGCTCCAGTAACAACTGCCCCAGCAAAGAGATTTCTTCTGGATTCTATTTGTAAGTTGCCTTACATTTCGCCATTGCTTTTCAGTTATCAAAATTTGAATTATGTTGTATGTATGACATACATGTAGTAGGTATCATCGGGGTTGCATATAAATGTATATAACTATATCAGCACATTACTACATTCTTGTCATATACGACGTTTGTGTGAAGATGAGACAGAGCACTTACGTCTTCCATAATTGCTATTCGATGTCGAATCCTCGCTGAGGCTACACATGTGGACTTGACCGCTTACGTTGGTACCGTGGCCAAGATATTTTATGTTTCAGGTTATTAAGATAAGGAATCAACGACGTAAACATATCATGCTTTCTTGTCTCACTTCTATTTTAAATCAGTATTACATAAAATTGACGAGGACGCCGACATGTGTTCTTGCACATGCATATTACAAAACTGCTTCCATCATTCAGAGTTACACGCAACATGTTCTCCGACCTCATATTGATAAAGAATCTGAACATAAAAGTTTTTTTTTTAAATAACTTATATTAACAAGGGTATATATTTTATTGATCTACCTAGTATTTTTAGGGATACAAATGTTATTGCTTCTATTCTAAATAATTGAAAAATATTGAAAATCCTATGATTTGCTATAAAAATAATACCGTTACCATAAGTTACGCAAGACATTTTCTAAGTTTTATTATCGTAACACTGATCTGCTCGACAAATATAATAACAATCTTAAAACACTCCTGCGACAAGGTTTATGGAGATATGATTTACAAACTTTGGAAAATTATCTGTCGTGATAATTTTCAAGAGTTATTTATTACAATTATTAAAAATGTTATAAACGGAGGTTACGACAGAAGTATTCTGCGGCGCACTACCTGCTTAGTAGTAGACCTTCTACAGTTTGCAATTATGCTTTCCGCTTTGATTGTGCAACGACCGAAAGGACGTTGGACCATATGACAACGTGTTCCTAAATGCTTTAAGGCGGGAACCGTTTGATGAATGTCCTTCACTCCATTTGTCGTGCACTTAATGTTTTTCTCCTTAATACTCTGATTACAGACAAGTCATCGAGTACATATGAGATTAGCATCTAGGTTTAACTTATTTTTTGATATATACATCAACATTTCTGCTTTTATTTCTTATAACACTTATCTACGCTGTCTCAAATGTAAGGGGTTATCTCGGCGGAGATATATTATCATTTACACTGTCCTATTGTTTAGGGATGATGACAGAGTACGAGTGAGGTTTGGTGCAACCTTGTACATGTTTAAACTCCCCGGTGGTCCCTTTTACCACTGACCGTTCCAAGGCGGTACCCCTGCTGCCAACCCTTATATGTTTGTGATGAGCTTTTTCACTGAATGTGTTTGTGATGTACATTTTGAATCACGTTTGCGTTTTTATGCTTGTTGGATTGACTGTATTCTGTATTCTCATAAATGACGAATAATTAACTGTTTATTTTAATATACGACTGTTTGCTGAGTAATTTACGCCTTAAAATCAGAACGCCATCTTTATTTTTGTCAATCGGTTTTGCACCGCATCGGTTGACCTTTCAGTAGTATGTGTATGTGATACTGGCACACTTCTTAGTAAAAAGTTGGCATACCATTATACATTAAATATGCCATAAGCGATTGATGATTGGAGAGCAGTATACACATTGATTTGTCCGGTTTAATTCTACAGCTTTGTTGGAGTTTTGTGTCTACTTTTATATACACCTTTGATCATTTCGTTTAAAATATTGAGTTCTGCTCAACCCGGGAATAGATGACGTCAGCGGTAGCTAGCATATTTCACTACCGCTCATGAACAGTCTCAATCAACCTGAGACTGTCCAAAGGTCCAAAGGTCCATTATCATACTCATTTTTACAGTGAACTTGGTTAATACAAGCGCCATCAAACAAGATCTGCAGGTTATGGTCGACGCTTTGGGAAGTGATCCAACAGAGCAAGCATGTGAGCAAGAAGGACACAAATTATTCGGTGATGGACTTCTTCAACACTCCGTTGCTCTTATTTGTCATTCGTAAGTATGATTAAACAAAATCATGTTAAAGACGTACTTATCGCGTTGTATATGGGTGGCAAAGCGTGTATAATTCCGTTAAAGCTAGTGCTAAGTGCGTGAGTAACGGTAAACTATTCATAGCAGTTCTATTTATTAACACTTCGGATGAAATGTATTCGCTTTATTTTCCGCAGCTCTTTATTTTTTTGCAGAGTAGAAATGGGTAAATCATCTTTTCCTAGACATTTCGTAATATTCTTGGAAAAATATTCTTTTTTAACAAAGTTAGATACAAAAGTCCAACAGGAAATGCATCATTCACAGAATGCAGTCCACCAAAAGCACGTTTCGAATCAACAATCAACTGGTAAAATAGAACCTCAAATATAAGACAGATTGACAGCAGGGGTACAGCATACAGAACGATGATTTAAACATAGCACCAAACCTCATTTGTACAATATGTTCATCCCAATAAAAATAGATAGTGTCAATAAACCTTCAATAACTTGACAGCAGGAGCCACTGCAACAAGACTAATAACCGTTAACAAGACAAGATTTAAAACAAACATTAAAATTACCTTCCTTTACAGGAAAAGTGCACACATTATTTATTATGGGATACTAGATATACTGAATACATGTTTTACCCACATTAGAAAACTGAGAGATTGATTTATGCACGTTTATAGCAATGGACCATGCATACATAAGATACATCTTAGGTAAAACATAAACATATAAAATTAGAAATGCAGCAATAAATGTATGTCATGTTGAACCGAAATATTAAGGTTAATAGTCATTGTCGGAATAATTTGAATATCAGTGATATAAAACGTTATAAGTAAATACCTAAAAGGAAGTCCCTTGTAAGCAACGTTAACAAACAGAGCGGAAAATAGCAGACTCTGTTTTACTGCGTCATTTTACAGCTGCCATACAGCACCAAAATGAACGGTAGTTTGAATTAGTTGTAGATTTCTTGAAAGCAACTGAGGCAATCAAGAGAGAAACGTAATATAAGACTCGGGTTTATTGAGTCTGTTTATGGGATGTAATATAAGGTACAACACCTATCATGCCCCTTGCATCGGCTGAAGCGGTATTCTTCTAAAAAAAACACAAAATTTGGTGTATTAGACCCCAAAAGGACCATTAAGTAATAGCACTAATGACTAGTAGTCATTACGACTTTATTCACCCACCACAAAGCGATTAACGAACGTTAATGTGTTATGTACCAATTTGTTTTATCGCTTATATCCAACACTGCTATAGTATTTATCTCCAATCGATTTTTTCCTATTTAAAACTACTTTTCTTTTTATTTTATTTAAAATCACAATGTTATTTTTACTAGATGCAGGTTTATTTTGTTTTGGTTCATCTTATAATTTCTCATGTTATGGTAAGTTTGCGGTTTTATTTAATTCGTATATGAATTTATAATTGTCCGTATTAATGGGCTCTTCTGATTTTAATGGAATTAGGAAGACGTTTCTGTCAATTGGGTGTTTTTACACGATTGAAAATATAATAACCACATTTAAAGCCCCTATTTTTACATCGAGCCCCTTGGGCACAGGACCATGGGTAACAAGAACGCCATTTTCAAAAGGTTTTAAGGAATGGGCGCTTCTTAGTTGAATTAACTAAGAAGGATTTTGCTAAATGAAAGACGTTTCAGTCACTTGGGTGTATATAATGATTTAAAAAATAAGGATCACATTTAAAGCCATATTTTAAATAGCTCACTATTAACCTTATAGTGTCTTGCCAGTTTGACCGTATATCTTTCATTTGGTTTAAGTCAGTTAAACTTGATATGTTGCATAGCTTATCACTACAATTAGCTTTGTTATTGCATGTTATCTTGCATATTGTGAATGTAGGTACTGTTCTTCGTTACAGATTCCAAGAGCTTCTTCATCATTTTAATGTAGTAGCTCCAGTAACAACTGCCCCAGCAAAGAGATTTCTTCTGGATTCTATTTGTAAGTTGCCTTACATTTCGCCATTGCTTTTCAGTTATCAAAATTTGAATTATGTTGTATGTATGACATACATGTAGTAGGTATCATCGGGGTTGCATATAAATGTATATAACTATATCAGCACATTACTACATTCTTGTCATATACGACGTTTGTGTGAAGATGAGACAGAGCACTTACGTCTTCCATAATTGCTATTCGATGTCGAATCCTCGCTGAGGCTACACATGTGGACTTGACCGCTTACGTTGGTACCGTGGCCAAGATATTTTATGTTTCAGGTTATTAAGATAAGGAATCAACGACGTAAACATATCATGCTTTCTTGTCTCACTTCTATTTTAAATCAGTATTACATAAAATTGACGAGGACGCCGACATGTGTTCTTGCACATGCATATTACAAAACTGCTTCCATCATTCAGAGTTACACGCAACATGTTCTCCGACCTCATATTGATAAAGAATCTGAACATAAAAGTTTTTTTTTTAAATAACTTATATTAACAAGGGTATATATTTTATTGATCTACCTAGTATTTTTAGGGATACAAATGTTATTGCTTCTATTCTAAATAATTGAAAAATATTGAAAATCCTATGATTTGCTATAAAAATAATACCGTTACCATAAGTTACGCAAGACATTTTCTAAGTTTTATTATCGTAACACTGATCTGCTCGACAAATATAATAACAATCTTAAAACACTCCTGCGACAAGGTTTATGGAGATATGATTTACAAACTTTGGAAAATTATCTGTCGTGATAATTTTCAAGAGTTATTTATTACAATTATTAAAAATGTTATAAACGGAGGTTACGACAGAAGTATTCTGCGGCGCACTACCTGCTTAGTAGTAGACCTTCTACAGTTTGCAATTATGCTTTCCGCTTTGATTGTGCAACGACCGAAAGGACGTTGGACCATATGACAACGTGTTCCTAAATGCTTTAAGGCGGGAACCGTTTGATGAATGTCCTTCACTCCATTTGTCGTGCACTTAATGTTTTTCTCCTTAATACTCTGATTACAGACAAGTCATCGAGTACATATGAGATTAGCATCTAGGTTTAACTTATTTTTTGATATATACATCAACATTTCTGCTTTTATTTCTTATAACACTTATCTACGCTGTCTCAAATGTAAGGGGTTATCTCGGCGGAGATATATTTTCATTTACACTGTCCTATTGTTTAGGGATGATGACAGAGTACGAGTGAGGTTTGGTGCAACCTTGTACCTGTTTAAACTCCCCGGTGGTCCCTTTTACCACTGACCGTTCCAAGGCGGTACCCCTGCTGCCAACCCTTATATGTTTGTGATGAGCCTTTTCACTGAATGTGTTTGTGATGTACATTTTGAATCACGTTTGCGTTTTTATGCTTGTTGGATTGACTGTATTCTGTATTCTCATAAATGACGAATAATTAACTGTTTATTTTAATATACGACTGTTTGCTGAGTAATTTACGCCTTAAAATCAGAACGCCATCTTTATTTTTGTCAATCGGTTTTGCACCGCATCGGTTGACCTTTCAGTAGTATGTGTATGTGATACTGGCACACTTCTTAGTAAAAAGTTGGCATACCATTATACATTAAATATGCCATAAGCGATTGATGATTGGAGAGCAGTATACACATTGATTTGTCCGGTTTAATTCTACAGCTTTGTTGGAGTTTTGTGTCTACTTTTATATACACCTTTGATCATTTCGTTTAAAATATTGAGTTCTGCTCAACCCGGGAATAGATGACGTCAGCGGTAGCTAGCATATTTCACTACCGCTCATGAACAGTCTCAATCAACCTGAGACTGTCCAAAGGTCCAAAGGTCCATTATCATACTCATTTTTACAGTGAACTTGGTTAATACAAGCGCCATCAAACAAGATCTGCAGGTTATGGTCGACGCTTTGGGAAGTGATCCAACAGAGCAAGCATGTGAGCAAGAAGGACACAAATTATTCGGTGATGGACTTCTTCAACACTCCGTTGCTCTTATTTGTCATTCGTAAGTATGATTAAACAAAATCATGTTAAAGACGTACTTATCGCGTTGTATATGGGTGGCAAAGCGTGTATAATTCCGTTAAAGCTAGTGCTAAGTGCGTGAGTAACGGTAAACTATTCATAGCAGTTCTATTTATTAACACTTCGGATGAAATGTATTCGCTTTATTTTCCGCAGCTCTTTATTTTTTTGCAGAGTAGAAATGGGTAAATCATCTTTTCCTAGACATTTCGTAATATTCTTGGAAAAATATTCTTTTTTAACAAAGTTAGATACAAAAGTCCAACAGGAAATGCATCATTCACAGAATGCAATCCACCAAAAGCACGTTTCGAATCAACAATCAACTGGTAAAATAGAACCTCAAATATAAGACAGATTGACAGCAGGGGTACAGCATACAGAACGATGATTTAAACATAGCACCAAACCTCATTTGTACAATATGTTCATCCCAATAAAAATAGATAGTGTCAATAAACCTTCAATAACTTGACAGCAGGAGCCACTGCAACAAGACTAATAACCGTTAAGGGCACGACAAGACAAGATTTAAAACAAACATTAAAATTACCTTCCTTTACAGGAAAAGTGCACACATTATTTATTATGGGATACTAGATATACTGAATACATGTTTTACCCACATTAGAAAACTGAGAGATTGATTTATGCACGTTTATAGCAATGGACCATGCATACATAAGATACATCTTAGGTAAAACATAAACATATAAAATTAGAAATGCAGCAATAAATGTATGTCATGTTGAACCGAAATATTAAGGTTAATAGTCATTGTCGGAATAATTTGAATATCAGTGATATAAAACGTTATAAGTAAATACCTAAAAGGAAGTCCCTTGTAAGCAACGTTAACAAACAGAGCGGAAAATAGCAGACTCTGTTTTACTGCGTCATTTTACAGCTGCCATACAGCACCAAAATGAACGGTAGTTTGAATTAGTTGTAGATTTCTTGAAAGCAACTGAGGCAATCAAGAGAGAAACGTAATATAAGACTCGGGTTTATTGAGTCTGTTTATGGGATGTAATATAAGGTACAACACCTATCATGCCCCTTGCATCGGCTGAAGCGGTATTCTTCTAAAAAAACACAAAATTTGGTGTATTAGACCCCAAAAGGACCATTAAGTAATAGCACTAATGACTAGTAGTCATTACGACTTTATTCACCCACCACAAAGCGATTAACGAACGTTAATGTGTTATTTACCAATTTGTTTTATCGCTTATATCCAACACTGCTATAGTATTTATCTCCAATCGATTTTTTCCTATTTAAAACTACTTTTCTTTTTATTTTATTTAAAATCACAATGTTATTTTTACTAGATGCAGGTTTATTTTGTTTTGGTTCATCTTATAATTTCTCATGTTATGGTAAGTTTGCGGTTTTATTTAATTCGTATATGAATTTATAATTGTCCGTATTAATGGGCTCTTCTGATTTTAATGGAATTAGGAAGACGTTTCTGTCAATTGGGTGTTTTTACACGATTGAAAATATAATAACCACATTTAAAGCCCCTATTTTTACATCGAGCCCCTTGGGCACAGGACCATGGGTAACAAGAACGCCATTTTCAAAAGGTTTTAAGGAATGGGCGCTTCTTAGTTGAATTAACTAAGAAGGATTTTGCTAAATGAAAGACGTTTCAGTCACTTGGGTGTATATAATGATTTAAAAAATAAGGATCACATTTAAAGCCATATTTTAAATAGCTCACTATTAACCTTATAGTGTCTTGCCAGTTTGACCGTATATCTTTCATTTGGTTTAAGTCAGTTAAACTTGATATGTTGCATAGCTTATCACTACAATTAGCTTTGTTATTGCATGTTATCTTGCATATTGTGAATGTAGGTACTGTTCTTCGTTACAGATTCCAAGAGCTTCTTCATCATTTTAATGTAGTAGCTCCAGTAACAACTGCCCCAGCAAAGAGATTTCTTCTGGATTCTATTTGTAAGTTGCCTTACATTTCGCCATTGCTTTTCAGTTATCAAAATTTGAATTATGTTGTATGTATGACATACATGTAGTAGGTATCATCGGGGTTGCATATACATGTATATAACTATATCAGCACATTACTACATTCTTGTCATATACGACGTTTGTGTGAAGATGAGACAGAGCACTTACGTCTTCCATAATTGCTATTCGATGTCGAATCCTCGCTGAGGCTACACATGTGGACTTGACCGCTTACGTTGGTACCGTGGCCAAGATATTTTATGTTTCAGGTTATTAAGATAAGGAATCAACGACGTAAACATATCATGCTTTCTTGTCTCACTTCTATTTTAAATCAGTATTACATAAAATTGACGAGGACGCCGACATGTGTTCTTGCACATGCATATTACAAAACTGCTTCCATCATTCAGAGTTACACGCAACATGTTCTCCGACCTCATATTGATAAAGAATCTGAACATAAAAGTTTTTTTTTTAAATAACTTATATTAACAAGGGTATATATTTTATTGATCTACCTAGTATTTTTAGGGATACAAATGTTATTGCTTCTATTCTAAATAATTGAAAAATATTGAAAATCCTATGATTTGCTATAAAAATAATACCGTTACCATAAGTTACGCAAGACATTTTCTAAGTTTTATTATCGTAACACTGATCTGCTCGACAAATATAATAACAATCTTAAAACACTCCTGCGACAAGGTTTATGGAGATATGATTTACAAACTTTGGAAAATTATCTGTCGTGATAATTTTCAAGAGTTATTTATTACAATTATTAAAAATGTTATAAACGGAGGTTACGACAGAAGTATTCTGCGGCGCACTACCTGCTTAGTAGTAGACCTTCTACAGTTTGCAATTATGCTTTCCGCTTTGATTGTGCAACGACCGAAAGGACGTTGGACCATATGACAACGTGTTCCTAAATGCTTTAAGGCGGGAACCGTTTGATGAATGTCCTTCACTCCATTTGTCGTGCACTTAATGTTTTTCTCCTTAATACTCTGATTACAGACAAGTCATCGAGTACATATGAGATTAGCATCTAGGTTTAACTTATTTTTTGATATATACATCAACATTTCTGCTTTTATTTCTTATAACACTTATCTACGCTGTCTCAAATGTAAGGGGTTATCTCGGCGGAGATATATTTTCATTTACACTGTCCTATTGTTTAGGGATGATGACAGAGTACGAGTGAGGTTTGGTGCAACCTTGTACCTGTTTAAACTCCCCGGTGGTCCCTTTTACCACTGACCGTTCCAAGGCGGTACCCCTGCTGCCAACCCTTATATGTTTGTGATGAGCCTTTTCACTGAATGTGTTTGTGATGTACATTTTGAATCACGTTTGCGTTTTTATGCTTGTTGGATTGACTGTATTCTGTATTCTCATAAATGACGAATAATTAACTGTTTATTTTAATATACGACTGTTTGCTGAGTAATTTACGCCTTAAAATCAGAACGCCATCTTTATTTTTGTCAATCGGTTTTGCACCGCATCGGTTGACCTTTCAGTAGTATGTGTATGTGATACTGGCACACTTCTTAGTAAAAAGTTGGCATACCATTATACATTAAATATGCCATAAGCGATTGATGATTGGAGAGCAGTATACACATTGATTTGTCCGGTTTAATTCTACAGCTTTGTTGGAGTTTTGTGTCTACTTTTATATACACCTTTGATCATTTCGTTTAAAATATTGAGTTCTGCTCAACCCGGGAATAGATGACGTCAGCGGTAGCTAGCATATTTC